>PVJS01031630.1:6504-23379 GCA_004027185.1 Glis glis | reverse complement strand
CTACACCCCCGGCCCTATTTTTTATACTTTTATTTTGAAACCGGGTCTCATGAAGTTGCGGAGGGCCTCACTAAGTAGAGAGAGAGAAAGACAGGGAGAGAGAGAGAGAGAGAGAGCTGAGGCTGGCCACGAACCCGGATCCTCCAGTCTCCGCCTCCCAAAGTACTGGGATTACAAGCGTGCGCCACCACGCCCGGCAAATATTTTTGATTCCTAACCTCCTTCAGTTTAGGTCAAACACACACACAAGCCCAAAGTACCAGAATTCTGGACTCTGTTCAGTCTATAAAGCCCTCAGCTTGACAAGGCTGTTAGAACACTGCCACCAGATCACTATAGCTACCAGCATCCACTGGTTTATCAAAAGAAAATGATGAGGTAAGCCATGAGCTCTTTTTCAAATATGAATATGTGAACACCTAAGGTTCTGCTGAACATGCCTCGCAAATTAAAATTTAGATTACTTATCTGCATAGGGTCTCATTATTTTAGACCAGTAATTGAAAGACATTGACCAGCTATGCTTTTTTTTTCAAATTTTTGTAAAAAACAAAGATACATCTTAAAATATTATATATATATATAAATGTATTTTGAAGCATATATATCTATACAATTAGAGTAAACTAATCCACTGGATTAGTATATATATATGTAATATATGATGATCATATATTAGTTATATATTTATCATATATACATGTAAATAGATATATATATCATTTAAGATAAATCCACTGGATTATTTCCAGAATATTTTGTAACTACAGTTATTTCAACTTTGATTAAATGTCACCCTCTAGCTCTAATGGGCATTTCAGAAGAGTTTAGTTAACATAAAATATATCATTCTATTTCTAAATATTTAATTTTCAAAGCACATATTTTTTATAATAAGACACCATAATTTTATGTTTTTCTCTGTATGAAGCTTATGTCTTTGCTAAAAATATCCTGCTGAACATCATCTCACAAAATTGGCTTGGGACCACTATCAAGCTGATTTTGTGTAGCACCACCAAGGAGGAAGGATATGGTTTTACCTCATCTCATTTATAACTATACAATCAGCCCTTTGCAAATAAAGAGCAGGCCAGCTTTGACAAGTCTTCTGGACTAAAGTTAGCTGTTGACTTTTGCCATCACTTTTGCTGTCTGCTTGAATCATCTTGGAGAAATAAATGAGAAAACAGAAAATGTTTCTTGACTTAGCAAGAAACAGCAGGACGGAAGTGAGAAAAGACAGTGGAATGGCTGCTGCTGAGTCCTTCCAATGCTTGTTTTTGGTTTTGGGGCTGGTCATGGAAGAACACTGATGAGACCCTCTCCTGATGATTGGAAAAATGGTCTGAAATGATTTGCTCAACTGGCTCCTGAACACTGTTGTTAAACACTCATCTTACCGATTACTTTACAATTCCCCACCTGTGAAGCTAGAGAGGCCTTCTTAGTTCACACAGTGAAGCAGAATAATTCTCATGGTTTCTGCTTCAACAGATAATCTTCCTTTTTCTCAGAGATAGAAAGAAATTTCTCATTCATTCGAAGAAAGTTCATATTAGCTTCTAGCTAATGGATCTCAATAATGACATTTTTGCTCTATCATCCATGGTAAATAAAAAAATAGTAGTAGTTAATTTTCTTTGAAGGCATTTTGGTATTGCCTTTCCCCCTGATGTTAAGTAAATTTTAATAAAACAGTTGAAAGAAATTGTAAGAACCCAGTAGTAAAGAATTGGAACAGTACAAATGAGATTCTATTTCAAGATAGGAGGCTGCTGATTCTGCGATAGAAGTACCAATATGCCATTATTTATACTTGAAAAGCAGAATTTTTGTTGCACACAGACACACAATTTTATGATGATGCATGCAAAACCAATGGGCTTTTTGTTGTTTTTTGTTTTTTCTTTTGGTGCTGGGGATTGAACCAGGTGCATTCTACCTCTGAACTACACCCCAGCCTCATTTTATTTTTTATTTGGAAATAGAGTCTTGCTAGGTTGCTGAGAGTCTTGCAAAGTTGCTGAGGCTGGCTTTGAATCTGTAATCCTCCTGTCTCAGCCTCTCAATAAAAGCATATCAAAAAGTTCATCATAAAAGTTTACTGAAATGTAAAGGTAAATTGAAAGGTGTTTTTGTGTTCATGAATATAACCAGTTCACAAATGTAGATTGTGACCTATACTGTGTTAAAATACTTTAATTAGTTACAAAAACATCAATATTATGAAATTTCACACTCATGAATACATGTCTACATATCTAATAATGCATATATAAATATGCATACTTATGCATAGCATATGTGTGTAGAACATATGTGTGCATAGCATGTGTGTATAGCATATGTGCTGGGAACACAGGCATGTGCCACCTCTCCTGGCTCAAACGATTGTTTTTGATGGCATCTCTTTTGGAATTAGGTCCTTTATGTTTTATTCCTGCTTCAAAGAAAGTTGAATAAAATTAATGAATGATTTGCTTCAGTTTGTCCCCTTGAAACTCCAGTCATTTCCAATTTCCAATTTTAACCAGTCACTATTCTCAAGATGGTATGAAATATTTAAGATACTATGTGAATTGTCAGTTGTCATGAACACAGGAAAGGCTTGTGGATTTCAGGAGCATGTCAGGGAATGGATGTGTGTTTGGTATGAAAAAGGCAGATGAGTTCACCATTGATAAAGGCAATAGAAAGGAAATTAAATTAAGGGTAGGCTGGTAGCAAGGGCAAATCAATGCAGGAACAGATCTGCAGGAGAAATAGTATATGACAGACCCAAGTTATGATAAGTCAACAAAGATATTGCAAAGCCAAGGTCGAGGAAGAGAAACAAGGGAAAACCATCCATGTGTTAGGGAAGAGAGGGCTCTAATTGCAGTGTCTTGACATATGATAGAATGATCAATGGAAGATCCCAATCAGCCCTTCATCCCGCTATCTGCTAGTTTGATTATGACTTTATTTCCCTCAGCTAGAGACAAAAGGATTAACAATCACAGGAAACTCCAAAGCTAGCATTTGGAATTCAATTTTTACTGAAAATTTTGCTGATAAATTTGCCTTAAAACTGTATTTAAAATTTTATTCAGGGATATTTTAATTATTGACATATATTTTCAGTTTCTATACCTAAGACCAAGAATGATTTCTATCCCATAAAAAGGAGAAATAGATGCCCAAATGTCCTATGAAACATACTACCGAATTTTTAGTATAAGATTTTCAAATCTTTCTGTGACAGTCTGTTGAGTTCTTGAGCAAAATGCTACTTGGGGTCTATTTTTTTTTTTTTTTTTAGGTACTGGGGATTGAACCCAAGGGCATTCTACCTCTGAGCTACACTCCCAGCTCTATTTTATTCTTTATTTTGAAACAGGGTCTCACTAAGTTGTGGAGGGCCTCACTAGGTAGTTGAGGCTGGCCACGAACCTGCAATCCTCCTGTCTCAGCCTCCCAAGTACTGGGATTACAAGCGTGTGCTACCACGCCGGCTTTGGGGGTCTATTTTTTAGATCATTCAGTCCACCAGTTTCCTCTCACTGGCAGTCCTCATGTCCATGGTGGCTCTGTAGGAAGGAAAATGAAACCATCCCTAGAAGCATTTGAGAATCTGCAAGGGAGAACCTTACTCAGGGAAACTTTCTCATGTTAATAGTCTACAATTTTCATCAAAGAAAGATAACTAGGAATCATTGTTTTCTCCCTCTCCTGGTAAACTTAGTTTTATAGCGATTATCTTAATGTTAGACTCTCTACTATATCATGAGTATCACTGCCACAAAAAAAAATCACTGCAAACTTAATTGCTTAAACAACACAAATTTATTACCTTAGAGCTCTATAGGTCAAAAGCCCCATGTGGGCTTCACTGGGCTAAAATCAAGATGTTGGCAAGCTTTGGTCCTTCATGGAGGTGCTAGCGGAGAATCTGTTTCCTTTCCTTCAGGTTATTGGCAGATTTCAATTCCTTGCTTTTGTAGTAGTACGTTCTCCATTTTCTTGCTGATGATCAGCTGACAGCCCTTCCCAGACTCTACTCCCATTCTTGGCTCACGGTCCCACTTCCTCCATCTTCAAAGTCCCCGCAACAAGGTGAGTCTTTCTCATATTTCAGATCCATCTGCTCCAATTGCATCTCCCTGACCCATTCTTGTGCCTTACTTTTCCACTTTTAAGGATTATGTGATTATATTGTTCCACCTGGATACATCGGAATAGTCTCCCCAGTTTAAGGTCCTTATTCCTAATCACATCTGCAAAGACCCTTTTGCCATAGCAGATAACATAATCAAGGATTCTGGGTTTAGGGCCTGGGCATCTTTGGGGAACTATTATTCTGCCAACCATGCTATGAAAATATTTATTGTCAAAAAGAGGTTACTTCATACCTGAGTCATAGAAATAAATATTGAAAATAAAATATATTTACTTGTTTACCTATTTCAATATCTTTGAAATGAAAGGTTTGATTGATTGTTAAAAATGTTAAAACGTTCCACCTTTCAAATTGCAAAACAACTACTGTTTGATATTAGGAAACTAAAATTGATTTAGGTTAATTACAATAGCCTTGCTATATTTGGTAAATAAGGTTTAAATCCTTGTGTTATGATTTGGTAAGTGCACTAGCGGCGCCCTTCTGCATACACATCAACTAAGCATTGACTCTGAATGTAAGTCAGTTGTCAAAATGAACCAAATTCTCAAGTACGTTTATGAAATGTAAAATGAAGTTTTGAAAGATAATGGAAACTATTCATTGCTATCACTACAATAACATTGCTAATATCTTAAATTAATTAAAAAGAATTTTAAATAAAAACTATTTTAAGTGTTTATTTTGTCTTCATCTCACCCTGTAAAAGTTTTGTTTTTAAGTCAGGTGTGGTGGCGCACGCTTGTAATCCCAGTACTTGGGAGGCTGAGACAGGAGGATCACAGGTTCATGGCCAGCCTCAGCAACTTGTGAGGCCCCTACAATTTAGTGAGACTCTGTTTCAAAATAAAGAATAAGCCGGTCGTGGTGGCGCATGCTTGTAATCCCAGTACTTGGGAGGCTAAGACCGGAGAATCAGGGTTCGCGGCCAGCCTCAGCTACTTAGTGAGGCCCTCCACAACGTAGAGATCCTATTTCAAAATAAAGAACAAAAAATAGGGCTGGGGGTGTAGCTCGGAGGTAGAATGCCCCTGGGTTCAATCCCCAGTACTGCAAAAAAATAAAGAATAAAATAGG
The DNA here is from genome assembly GCA_004027185.1 of Glis glis. Classification (NCBI taxonomy): domain Eukaryota; kingdom Metazoa; phylum Chordata; class Mammalia; order Rodentia; family Gliridae; genus Glis; species Glis glis. Next base: position 18,140 of record PVJS01031630.1, on the reverse strand, counting down.
ACTGGGGGTGTAGCTCAGAGGTAGAATGCTCCTGAGTTCAATCCCCAGTACCACAAAAAATGCAAAAAAAAGTTTTGTTTTTAAAAAGACATAATTAATATAAAATTTATTTGTACAACAGATAAATATATTGTATAAATAAATACCCTTTATAAATACATATAAATATTTAATGTACATGTCATAAATTTTTACTTACCAGTAGGAGCCTTCAAAAAGATTGAAAATTATTATGCTAGTAAATTCATGCTGAATATATTTTGTTACTACATAATATTTTAATATTATCTAAAAATGTCTATCAGTTAATCTGATATTACTTTTATAAAAGTTTTATAATGGCTGTATCAGATCTAGATTTGCCATAATTTCAATTAGCCACTCAAAAATGTCATAAAAGGATGGTTAATAAGGGCCTAGAATCTTCCCATTTTGGAAACATTAAGTAAATATTTTTATAGTGCTACCGTTTATTAGGTAACTTAATTTTAAATGTTGAATTTTAAAAGTCACAGAAACATTCAAGATATCATGTATCTCTCTTAAGTACATAGGGGGATTTATTTGCTATTATCTTGAGAAACATACAGGTAAATATCTAAATACATTAGCAACACTGCTGGAAACCTCTGGTTCTCTTGATTTCTTTATGGTTTTGCATTATGGATTTTTTCTTTCTGATGACCAGAAAATCATGTCACAGGCCAAGTTGTACAAGTTGTTAGCAAGTGGGTAATGAATTACAAAATAATGCTCATAATTTTATTTCTTATTCAACAAAATATATTTTCCCTGCCAAGCCATGCCATTTATTTATTTGGGTTTTGTTTGTGTGTTTGTGTCCAGTAGATGCATACAGCATGTTCCCTTTAAAAGTATAGCTTAAATTCATTCCACTTACCAAACTATTCCCTGAGCCCCAGAGCCGATAGGCTTTAGATTCTGGTAGCGCTTGAGAACTGTGAAGGTCGAGTCTCCCACTTCCACACTGTAGAACTGGTTGTCCACTTTGCTTTTGCTCATGTTGTAATGTTTGGCGATATATGACACATCCACTTGTTTATCGAATCCCTGTCAACAAGAACAAGAGAGACATGAGACAAGTGAGTGAGTGCAATGTTAATAAATGCAGAGAGGCCTGTTCTTTCAGTGATTATGAACATTTAGCCATCGATCATGTAGTTGAGCTAGTTCACACAGAAAAAGAAATGTGTATTAGCTCATGCAAGATTACTTGGAGTAAAACAGCTTAAAAATGAAAAGAATTTTTTCAATATTAAAATTATTAAAAATAGAGTAAAGTTAAATTTGATTTGTATAATCTTTTCTGAAGTCTTTCACTGAAACAATTTATGTATGAGGCAAACACATACTGAGCATATACTAGTCTCAAGGACTATACTAGATACTTGAGGATTCAGGAAAAACAGATGAGGTGGTTACTGATTGTCCACTACAATAGTCATCCGAGGAAGGATGAAAGAATGTATCTACAAACCCTTTCTCAGGAGGAAATGAGATATAAACTAGCATGTAGTTTAAATTATTTTAGTTAGATAAATTCAAATTAAACAGTGTTGACTTCATTAGATCTCATTAATACCAAAAATTCTTTGTCCTTGAAAATTTGAATCATTGTGTATGTGTGTGTGTGTGTGTGTGTGTGTGTGTGTGTGTGTGTAATGTAAAGAGCCATTACCCATGATTATTATTTATCTATAAATGCTCTTATATGGATTCTAAAGCTAAAAGGAACCTCACAGAATATCACCAAGCCCTTTTCTTGTGTTACACAGTAGAGAATGCCTAAATAATAGTTACCCCTTCTTGCTGATTTTTTTTTATTTTAAGCACCCGTATTTTCTGTGAGTTCCTCCCCAATCCCAGCAATTGGGCTAAGCCAGCGGCCCTCATTAGAGGTGGCTTTAACATACTGGAGGCATCTGGGAGATCTGTTGCATGGTTTGGAATGTGACAATGGTAGGAGATGTGTCTTGTCAAAGAAAGCTGGTCATTCTGCAATGAGAGGGCATTCCCCCACACAATGAGTAATTTCTCACTCTCCTCACAACTTTTAAATTTCCTACCCAAGCTCTAACTAGTGAAAAATCCACCTATAATTGTTTTGAGTCCAGAATCTAAACCAAAGAATTTTTGTATGATTTTATACACACTGACTTTACTGATAATTAAATTCTCTTAATTTGAAAGAGTTAAATCTCCTTAGTCTCTGAACCTCTGGGTTGGTCTCAAAACCATTTTCCTTGGAAAGTATTGTCATTTCATCTCTAGATTTAAAAATTGAAGTAGAAATACCACTAATTTGTGCCTGTATACACTTGGCAAGGGACCTAGACAGCATTAGTAATGTAAATGAGGAGAATCCAGTGCAGACAATTTGAATATGGGTGATAAATCTGCAAATCCAGTGGGAGAATCTTAAGACCTCAGATAGATGAGGCAGATCTGAGAGTAGAGTACACATGACAGACACCAGCCTTTGATTGGGTCAGATATGGTGCCAGCGTTCAGTACAAAGGCACTCAGGCCTCAAAGAATAAAGTGGACTATAGATTAGGAACATGTGCTGTTTGGACAGGAAGTTGAAAATTTGGGTAATTTGCAAATGCATTAATAAAAGACCTGAAATCTGGAAGGCAGTCTGTGGAGCATGGAACAGGAAATTAAACAAGACTATTAAAAATCAGAGTGGCAAGCCTATTCAAGGAGACAACAACAGGGTTTAGAATTCAGACAATGGGTGTAGACAACAGTAAAAACAAGAACATTAGTATTTAAACAATCCTTGATTTCAACCCCAGTACCAGGAACTGCTCTCCACACCGTGGTTCATTTTTGCTCTCGACTTGGTGTGAGTCGCCCAGCCAGATTAAAGTGCTGCTTTATTCCTGACTAAGGTACAAAAGCGACTGGAGCTACACCATCAAGTGCTTTTATCTGCCAAGCTTAATGTGGGATGACTGAAGTGCCTAACTTGCCATTTGTCAATGTTCTGGCCGTTCTTTACATCCTTTAACATTCTGAGCACCCACGAAATTCTTAGCACATATTAGCCTCATCAGACTTAGATAATCTCTTTCCATTTCCCCACTGAGCAGCTTTTCCAAATGCGCTGCGTGTGTACTAATGCAGCCCACTGCATGAAGGCAGTGACCTTCGTGTTCCAGACTCCTGACTTAATGCTGTATCTCGGCACCACACTCTGGGCTTTGGACTCGGTTATGGCTTTTCTCACTATAGTCTATCTTCATGTTACACTTGAACTAACATACTGAAACTCTTCCTCAAACACTTTAATATAAATTAAAAGAAACCAAGGGAGCTTAAGAATTCACACCACTTACTCTAAGAGATACTCTATTTAACATTTGCAGCTGTTTAATCCAATAAACACTGATGATATACACATTACGTACCAGATACTAGGTTTGGCACTGGAGATCCAACAAAGACAAGAAAAGCTCCCTGCCTGGAATGGAGACAGTCAGGGAAGAAAGTAGTGAAAATATGGATGATATATCCTATAGTAAAATAAAAAAGAGGTGCTGGGAACAAACAAAAAGTAGCAGCTAATTGCTTACATCCATTCATTACCATTAATTCGTTCAACTGGTATGTATAAATCAACTGATATATGCCAAGTCACCAGCATAAAATTGGTAATGTTTGAGGGGAGATTTGGTTGTGTTTTCTCAGAGTAACAATACCCCTGGATCTCTACTTTCACTGGTTGTGAGACATGAGTGTAGATGTGGCCCACTTGGAAAACTTGGTAAAATACAAATCTTGGACACAACACCCTGGAGATCCAGATTCAAGCGTCAGTACGGGTCCTAAGGACCTGCAGGTTACTAGGCGGTCCAAGTGATTCTGACGTGAAGATGTGCTTATCTGACTTTGCAAAAGACTACCTTAGAACAATCATTCTCAAAATGCATGCTCCCTAGAACATCAGTATCAGCATTGTTGGACACTTGTTAAAATGTGAATCTTCACACCCACCCTGCACCTATTGAATAGAGAACTCTGGGGGTTGGGGCCCACAGTCTGTTTTAATAATTCCTCTTAGTATTCTGATTCATTTGAGAGCCACACATTAGAGTGGAGGGATGGCCTGAAGACTGTGAATATCTGCTTGAGATATTTGGTGAGTGAAACACTTACTATGCAACAGAAATAATATTTCTGCATCAAAGCCAGGGCACCTATGAGTAGGTAAACTGCTAAATTCCATTGCTCATGGAAGATGCAAACTACAAACAAGAGTCCAAGATAGAACAAAGATCCTACGCCTTAGATTCAAGTATTTTAACTGCCCTAGACTCAAAGATTGACAGGTCTTTTCATTCAGACAGGTCAACAGGTAGCCACCTGCTATGATGTAGTAAATCACTTCATCTCAGCAATTGTTCATACTTATCCAGTAATATTTTCCCATGTGTACCTAAAACAGCCTTTTTCATATAATGGAGATGCTGTATATGAACTTGGTGGTAGTTTGGTAGAGTGATTAAAACAATTGCAGGGCTGGGAGGATCATTTAGTGATATATTCCCACTTGCATACTATGCCAGACCCTGGGTTTGATCCCCAGCACCACACAAAGAAAGCAGAGCTTACCCACCAATTTTAGCAGTAAGAAAATTTCCACCCCAAAAGAGACATTAAAAGTTACTTTATACATGTGTGTTCCCATCACTCTGAACCTCATGATGTATAATTACAATGTACTAAAGTTATATTTTTAAGTTATTTAAATGAAATGCATGATTCCCTGACACATTTTATAGAATAAAATTATTCAGTGATCATTAATCTTTATTTCAGAGCATATAATTGCTCACATCGAGATTGAAAATCATAATATAAGGTTTGTGAATTCACACATACACACACAAATTTCAAGTGTCTTCTTTATACCTAGTTTTGAATTAAACTAGGTAAAAATATAGAAGTTAGAGAACATTCTTCAAAGTATCTAAAAAAAATTGGTAAAAGTCTATTTTAATTACATAAACAGTCAGACTGGAGATAATAGCATTGGAAAATTTTCATGGATTGATGTTATAACCAAAACTTTGATGGCAAATATGTTGTGTTGAAGAGCTTCCCCCAGATCCCATCTGTGCCCCAAGCTCATAAATCCAAACTGAGTTTGAAAAGCTTGGAATATATTTAACACTATATCCTCTATTCTTTGACTTCCATGCAGTCTTCCTTGTCATAACCATATAGTTCAAATATAAATTTTTCTCTACAAAATATGCCTGTGAAAATATGCCAATTATGAGACTATGACATTTCTCCAGTTATGTTTTAGTATTTCTTGAGTTCAAATCACAGGACAAGCTAGCTGGAGTGATTTTAACCCCAAGAAGAGTGTAACTAAACATCCATGTTGAGAAGGCGTGATTAACCAACAGTTAGTTTAAGGCAGAGATTCTCAAGTTATAATGTGGGTTATAACTAGGTTGGGAGGCAGGGGTGGCTTATAAAACGGATTTCTGAGCCTCACCACAAAGTTTCTGATTCAGTGGGACTAGGATAAGGACCAAGAATTCTTATTTTCAAAAAGTGCCACATTTTGAGAACCACTATTTTAGAGACTAGTAGGTAGGAGATGTCACCATTCAAAGAGGGGTAAAAGGTACCATATGATCTGGCTATACCACTACTGGGTATCATACCAAAGGGATGGAAACCAGAAAACTGCAGTCATATATGCATACCCATGTTCATAGCAGCACAATTCACAGTGGCCAAATCATGGAACCAACCTAGGTGTCCATCAACAGATGAGTAGATTACAAAATTGTGGGAAATATACACAATGGAATTCTACTCAGCAATAAAGAAGAACAAAATAACATCATTTGAAAGAAAGTGGAAGGATCTGGAGAACATTATGTTAAACGAGATCAGTCAATCACAAAAAAAGAAGGGACATATGTTTTCATTAATATGTGCAACCTGAGGAGTAGTAGGGTCACACAAGGGACTCCGGTTGATAATGGAGAACCCTCAGCGGAACAAGGGAAGGGGGAGGGCAAGAAAGAAGTGAATTAATGGAATCACTATCATAAACAATATGTACATGTGAAAATATACCAACATCATTCTTGGTACTTCATACGGGTGGGGGGAAGCAGGGGAGGACACTAAGAGCTACGTGCATGTATGTTAACATCAAATAGATATTCATTGCGATAAGACTCCAATGCACCAATAAAAGCACGTTAAAAAAAAAAGAGGGGTAAAGGGAGAGGCAAAAACTAGAAGCAATGCAAACCAATAAGTAAACAAAGGACATGGACATGAGAAATAATGAGTGATTCTCCTTATTGCCAGCACCTCTTCAGCAGACCCAGATGCCATACTCTCCAGGATAAGTTTTCCTATCTCATAGGTGTAATATAGTACCTGACCAATGTTCTTTCCATTAGCTCATGAAACTATTCCATTATCTATTTATATTCAGTTTACACTAAAACATTTAGGGAGAATTATAAAACACATATGTAATGATTTGGAAATAGAATGCCTCCCTAGCCCTCATAGAAACAAGATAGCAATGTTGGAAGCAGGGCTATAATTTATGAATACTTTATAAATATATATAATTTATAAATGTTCATCAAAATGGAACCTCTGTTTTCATAAAATAAATTAATATGTTCTTAGTTAATTATAAGGAAAGAAAATTATATTTAAAAAATTATAAACCACCATAGTGATAACTTTCAGACATCAATATGGTTTGAAATAAATACAGGTTTAGAAGAGTTTATTCTATTTATTTATTTATTTATTTATTTATTTATTTATTCATTTCTGTGGTAATGGGGATTGAACCCAGAGGCATTCTATCTCCAAGCTACACCCCCAGCCCTTTTTAAATTTTATTTTGAAAGAGGGTCCTGCTAAGTTGCTAAGGCTGGCCTTGAACTTGCTATCCTCCTATCTCAGCTTCCCAGGTACTGGGATTACACTGTACCTGGCTTAAACTATTTTTAAATGCATTCTTCCATTTAATATGAAGTTTACATTTAAGTGACTCAATTATTTCTATCTGGATATAATTTCATTTTCTTTGTAAAACTTCAAAGCCTGGGAACAGCCAGTAGACACAATATTCTATAACCAAAGACAGAAACATGTTTCATATTACTGGTATGATAACCACTCTCAGTAAGGCAAGGGAAGAAATCAAGGTAAACCAGTATTACCACTTAACTAATATACTATAGACTCTGTAGTCTGTTAAAGACTTTAAATCTATTCCATGAAATAGAAAGAAATGGGACTCTCCCAAATACATTCTATGAAGCCAACATCACATTGATACCTAAACCAAATAAAGACAGCTCAAGAAAAGAAAACTACAGGCCTATATCTTTGGTGAACTTAGATGCAAAACTTCTAAACAAACATGCATTCAAAACCACATCAAGAAAATTATACACCATGACCAACTCGGGTTCATCCCAGGGATGCAAGGCTGCTTCAGCATACGAAAAATTATCCATGTAATTCACCACATAAACAGAACTAAAGACAAAAATCACATGATCATTTCAATAGATGCTAAAAAGCATTTGACAAAACCCAACACCCCTTCATGCTAAAAACACTGCAGAGAATCGGAATAGAAGGAACATACCTCAATATTATAAAGGCAGTATACAATAGGCCACAGCCAACATCATGTTGAATGAGGAAAAACTATGAGAGCTCCCCTTAAAAATAGGAACAAGACAAGGATTTCCACTATCACCACTCCTTTTCAATATAATTGAGACTCTAGCCAGAGCAATAAGGCAAGAGAAGGAAATCAAAGGAGTGCAAATAGGAAAAGAAGAACTGAAACTATCTCTATTTGCAGATGACATGATATTATACTTAGAAGACCCAATGAAATCAACCAAAAGGCTTATAGAACTGATCAACAAATTCAGTAAAGTATCTGGATATAAAATCAATCTTTAAAAATCAGAAGTTTTTCTGTATGGTAACCATAAATCCACTGAAAAAGAAATCCAGAAAACATTTCCACTCATGATATCCCCCAAAACAATAAAATACTTGGAAATAAACCTAACCAAGGAGGTAAAAGACCTCTACAAGGAAAATTATAAAGCATTGTAAAAAGAAATTGAAGATGATCTTAGAAGATGGAAAGACCTCCCATGCTCTTGGATAGGCAGAATAAATATCATCAAAATGGCCATTCTTCCAAAAAGTGATCTACAGATTCAATGCAATACCCATTAAATTACCAAGGTCATTCTTCACAGACATAGAAAAATCAGTCCTTAAATTCATTTGGAACAACAAGAAGCCAAGAATAGCCAAAGTAGTTCTCAGCAACAAGAACCTTGCAGGAGGCATCACAATACCCAACTTCAAACTATACTACAAAGCCATAGTAATTAAAACACCATGGTATTGGCACAAAAACAGACACATAGACCAATGGAGCAGAACAGAACACTCAGAAACAAATCCACACACCTACAACCAATTGATTTTTGATAAAGGGGCCAAAAACATACACTGGAAAAAAGATAGCCTCTTCAACAAATGGTGCCAGCAAAACTGGTTAACCACATGCAGAAAAATGGAAATAAACCCCACTGTACATGAGTCAATTCAAGATGGATCAAAGACCTGGAATCAGACCAGAGACCTTGCCCCTACTTGAAGAGGGCATAGGTCTAACACTTCAACATATAGGCACAGGCAAAAACTTCCTCAACAAGACCCCAAAGGCACAGGAAATTGAAATGAGGATCAATACATGGTATTGCATCAAACTGAAGAGCTTCTGTGAAGCAAAGGAAACTATCAAGAACCTCAACAGAGAGCCAACAGAATGGGTGAAGATTTTTGCCAGCTACTTCTCTGAAAGAGGACTAATATCTAGAATATATAGAGAACTCAAAACACTCACCACTAAAAAAACAAACAACCCAATCAAAAAATGGTCAAGTGAACTAAATAGACACTTCACAGAAGAAGTAGTAAACATGGCCAATAAATGTATGAAAAAATGTTCAACATCATTAGCAATCAGAGAGATGCAAATCAAAACTACCCTGAGATTTCACCTAACTCCAACTAGAATGGCAATCATTAAAAACACAAACAACAACAAATGCTGGCAGGATGTGGAAAAGTAGGAACTCTAATACACTGTTGGTAGGATTGCAAATTAGTGCAGCCACTTTGGAAAACAGTGTGGAGGATCCTCCCAAGAATGGGAATGACCCTACCATATGACCCAGCAATACCACTTCTAGGCATCTACCCAAAAGAATGGAAACCAAACTACCAGACTAATGCATGCTTATTTATGTTTATAGCTGCACAATTCAAAATTTCCAAACTATGGAACTAGCCAAGATGTCCAGATGAATGGATTATTACAAAACTATGGGATATGTACACATGGAATTTTACACAGCCATAAAGAAGAACAAAATTATGTCATTTGCAGGGAAATGGATGGAATTGGAGAACATTATGCTAAGCGAGATTAGTCAGTCACAAAAAGTGAAAAGTCAGATGCTCTCCCTGATATGCCAAAGCTAGGGAGAATGGGACTTAGAAGGGACTCCAGACAAAGAAGGAGAAAACCTTAGATGAGTAAAGAAGGTGACCTGAGGGAGATGGGAGGGGAGAAGAGGGAAATACACCAGTGCACATGATGTATATACACAAACTTATCAAAGTCAACCACTATGCTGAGCACGAGAAGGAGGGAAGGGGGGAGGGATTGGGGTGGGAATAGGGGGAGGGCTAAATAAGTGATGTGTGCATGTATGCTTCTGCCACCCTGAAACTCATCAAAATGTATGATTAAAATGCACCAATAAATGAATAGAAAAAACATCAAGGCAAATACATTTCCTTCCTATCCTCCATCTGCCAAAAAAAAAAGCTAAATTAAAAGAAGACTTTATTGCTACTGGCATTTTGGTAGACAGTAAGGAAATCTGAATGTAATCTGTTCTGTGAAAAGACTGTATTTTGAACGGACCTGTAAGAAAGAGCATTATGCAATAATAAGTCCCCATCATCAATTTAGCTGCTAGCCTGTGGCCATGGAATTTTGCAAAGAAACATGTTCCACATTACTGATCATGTCCTGCAGGTAGCCAAAGCCTTCATGGCACTTTTCTCAAATATAATAACTGTATTCCAGAAGCAGCACTCCCTCCTCATTTTCACTTGGGGAGGGCTATCCCATGTCACTGCCAGTCAACTCCTGAGCAGGAAACATTGAGGTTTAAGAATTTTTAGAGGTTAGGCTTTCTTAGTTTCTTTTGAATGATAGAGCTGAAAATAACATTGAGCCTGGATTAGCTCTGCACTTAATAGCTATGGAACCTTGAGCAAGCCATTTTATTCTTTTATTCATTTATTATTTATGTCCTGTATGGGTCCATAAAGAGTTTGTGCAGCTCACCATAAAAGATATAGTAACAATAAAACCATTACATTCTGTTTTGAGAACAAATGTCAAATAAAGCAGGCTGAAAGATGACAGTTTTGCCAGAAGACTTAAGTTGTGAATATCTACTGCCTTGAGCACAAAACTTAATGTTATGCCTCTGGAAAACATTGGGGTAAAAACAAAAAAAAAATACAGTGACAGTAACAACAACAAAGCCACAGTGAGTGGCAAGTTTTGATTCATTAATTCCACAAAATATATCATTCCAATTCATAAAAAGATAAAATTTCTCTCGCTCTTAACTTCAGTAAGAATATATTCAATTGTTCTTTATATAAGCCTAGAATCAAACAGCCAATAGATACAACATTCTATAACCAAAGACAGAAATAAGTTTCATATTACTGGTATGATAACCACTCTCAGTAAGGCAAGAGGAGAAATCAAGGTAAACCAGTACTACCACTTAACTACTGTAGTATAGACTCTGTAGTCTGTTAAACACTTTAAAGTTTATGCTCAAAAGAGATAAAGGAAGTGTCATAAAGAACTATTAATTAATTGGGTCAAAGTCTTAGAACTATTAATTAGTGGTACCAATTAAAATGAATTAAACTTTGTCCAACTATAAATCATGTGTTCTTTTTTTACTAAACTGTATACTAGGTTCAGCTAAAACATTTATCATTCTGCTAAAATCATAAGACATGACTTTCTAATGATGAGGTGAATTAGCTACAGGAGTAGAGCTTAGAAAACCAAGAGAAATGAATAAATGAATGAATGAGTTAATTAATTAATGTCTTCTTCTGCAAACTCCTCCATCTATCAATTGTCTCAACCTAGAGTTTGAACTTAACTGCACATTAAACAATTCCAGGTTGAAGTAGTCAGTCTTGTGTTAGTGATGGGAAGCTGAATTTTCAGAGCTGCCATAAAATTTAAAGAGCCTGATTATATCCATGTGTTAAAAGATTATTGAGCATTTACTGTGTGTAATGCACTATGGAAGGTACTATGGATATAAAACTGATCTCTCTCAATAGAAAAGCCAACATGGAAGCCAGGCATGGTGGCGCACGCTTGTAATCCCAGTACTTTGGGAGGCGGAGACCGGAGGATCCGGGTTCGCGGCCAGCCTCAGCTCTCTCTCTCTCTC
>PVJS01031629.1:0-23280 GCA_004027185.1 Glis glis | reverse complement strand
AAAAAAAAAAAAAAAAAAAAAAAAAAAAAAAAAAAAGAAAAGAGGAGCAAAAGTGCTATGAAGAGTTAAAATTACTATGAATGTATACAGTTGGTATTCATTGTATGGGCTAATTTGAAAAACTTGTCTGCATGCTCACTTCCAATAGAGTTTGGATCAGATGAAGGTGATTATAATAAATGCTTGGCATTAAGATTTTCCTCATTACCTTATTTGATGGCCATTCATTAATTCATTTACTTCATTAAATATCAATAAATCCTTATTTTGGAGATGAATAAGATGGGTTCTTTACAATAAGAGGAATTTATTATCTAATAGAGCCATTTACAGACTTCCATTTGCCTTCTTGATAAATGAAGTGAATGTAGTTTACAATGTCCAAAGAGATACAGATCTTGGAATGTATTCTTTATTTTTTTTGTGTGTGTGGTATTGGGGATTGAACAGAGGCATTCTACCTCCAAAGTACACCTCTAACCCTTATTTTTGGTTGTTGTTGTTTTTAAAACAGGGTCTTGCAAGCTGGGCGTTGTGGCACACGCTTGTAATCCCAGTATTTAGGAGGCTGAGACAGGAGGATCACAGGTTTGTGGCCAGCCTCAGCTACTTAGTGAGGCTCTCCGCAACTTAGTGAGACCCTGTTTCAAAAATAAAGAATAAAAAATAGGAAATAGGGCTGGGGCTGTAGCCCAGAGGTAGAAGGCCCCTGGGTTCAATCCCCGTACTGCAAAACAAAACAAAACAAAACAAAACAAAAAACAAAACAAAACAAAAAACCAACCAACCAAACAACAACAAAAAAACCAGGGTTTTGCTAGGTTGTTGAGAGTCTCACTACGTTGCTGAGGCTGTCCTCAAACCTGTGATCCTCATCTCAGCCTCCCAAGTACTGGGATTATAGGCATGCGCCACCACGCCGGGCTTGTATGTATTCTTATTTGCTTTTTTTCCTTTAGTACTTGAGGAAATAGACGTTTGTCTTTGATGCGAGGTGTAGAGATTATTAGAGTCAGGTGACATGATTAAGCATGATTGACAATCTTGAGGGAAGGGGCTCTCTGCAGAGCAGATGCCAGGTATTTGTAGGAGTTTTATGACAGTTAGTGAGGATTTGTAATATTGGTGCAGACTATCATTCTAGGTTACTTTTCCAAACCTTATATCTGAAAATGCATGTGGTTTTCTGAGTTCACGTGACTTTACAAGTATAAAGGAAAAGTGTAAAGCACAGACCATCTAATTTTCCAAAAGAAAATACTAATCTGAATTATTGAATATGTACACCGGCATAAATCATTGAAATAATGGGAATGTTTCCAGAAAGAGCAAGATGGGATTTATCTTCCTAATTGTGACAGGGTAACTAGAAAAATGCAACTAGGCGCTTAACATATAACTTAAAACGCTCCCCTTGCCCATTCCCAAGCTTTTAGCTGCCTTATGGAAGGCTGAGACCTAGCCCCAGGGACAGGAACTGAGAACTCGCAGGCGGAACGTTTGTGTTGCAGTGCCTCGCCCCTAGCCGGCCCTCTTTGGCGGAGGACCGGTCCTGCCGAGCGCCTGTTGGTGGGAACCTGCTGGGCGTCGGGTCTGGGGGCTCGCGCAGGGGCTGCGGCTGAAGCAGGCGTCCGCAGAGTTGTAGTGGAGGAGATGCCATGGACGACCAGGGCTGCCCGCGGTGTAAGACCACCAAATACCGGAACCCCTCCCTGAAGCTGATGGTGAACGTGTGCGGACACACTCTGTGAGTGGCGGCAGTGAGCTCCTGGGGGAGGCGCGCCGGGTGGAGGAGAGCGCGGAGCTGCTTGGCCCGGCTCCGGGACGGCGAGAGCGTCGCTGGTTTCAGCACGGGGGGACAAGTGGGGAAAGCGAGCGTGGTTGCGTTAAGTTGTGTGGACACGCGTCCTGAGCGCTCTGGCCTGCGTGGAACCTGCACCCCTCCCCCACTGTCAGTCAAAATCCGACGGTACCTTCAGACTTTGTGTTGTCAGCTGGGCTTCAGACCTATCGCTGGCCAAATGTGTGGGGCATTGGAGTGTTTAATTGCATACGAAATGTTTTTATTGAAAAGAGCAAAAGTGCTATGAAAACTTAAAATTGCTCTAAGTCTATACTGTTACTATTGATTGATCGTATGAGTTAGTTTGAAAACTTTGTGTTCAGTTGTCCTGATGGATTCAGTTGGACTTTCATCACTAAAAGGAAGAAAATCTATGTAATCCCAGTACTTTGGGAGGCGGAGACCGGAGGATCTGGGTTCGCGGCCAGCCTCAGCGCGCGCTCGCTCTCTCTCTCTCTCTCTCTCTCTCTCCTTAGTGAGACCCTCCGCAACTTCGTGAGACCCGGTTTCAAAATAAAGTATAAAAAAAATAGGGCTGGGGGTGTAGCGCGGAGGTAGAACGCCTCTGGGTTCAATCCCCGGTACCGCAAAAGAAAAAAAAAAGGAAGAAAATCTAGACTCTAGGCATAGTTATTTTTGGAGATAAAATAACAGCTGGCATTTACTGAGTGCATATTATATGCAGGCACTGTTCTCATTATCTTACCATTAATTTTCTTACTTCCTTGCCACAACAGTCTCAATCACGCAGGTTCTGGTACCATTCCTATTTCACAGGGAAGGAAACCCACTGTGCAAGGTCCCTTTTTAAGTGGACCATGCAAAATCTGGAACCCAGGGAGTATGGTACTATAGAGTGTTCATTTTGGTGGGGTGGGGGTCGTGGAAAGAGGGAGATCATCTTTTGAAGAATAAGTGCAAGAATTGGTCAAACTGTTTCTTGTTAGGTTTTTATCGTCAAATGTGGGGTTCAGTAAAAGTGGTTCTAAAACACGCTTTGGGATTAAAGGTGCTATGTAATGATGAGGACATATATTCCTGTATTTTCTCTGATGTTTCTTTTTTTTTAATCTTTTGATGATGCTGAGGATCTACCCTAGGGTCTTGTACTGGCTAGGCAAACCATTCTATCCCTGAACCACATCTCCAGACCTGAGGCTTCTTAGAAAAAATAATGAGCCTGGCATGATGGCACACACCTGTAATCTCAGTACTTGGGAGGCTGAAACAGGTGGATTGCAGGTTTGAGGACAGCCTCAGCAATGTAATGAGACTCTCAGCAACTTAGGGAGAAGACCTTGTTTCAAAACTAAAAAAGAACTGGGAATGTAGCTCGGAGGTAGAATGCCTTTGGGTTCAATCCCCAGTAAAAACACACACACACACACACACACACACGAATAATCTGCAGTGTGGTACACAAAGTCATTAGATATGCATGAATTGCATGATTAGTTGTAGTTTTAACTGTTATAATGGGATTTTTAACTTACTTATTTATCCCCTTTTCTAACTTTGATTTTCCTTTGATTTACACAAGTAGAGTATACGTATGATCGAATGGTTTAAGATTAGAAATATTGGGCTAGTCATGGTGGCGCATGCCTGTAATCCCAGTACTTGGAAGGCTGAGTTGG
Source organism: Glis glis (assembly GCA_004027185.1). Lineage (NCBI taxonomy): Eukaryota > Metazoa > Chordata > Mammalia > Rodentia > Gliridae > Glis > Glis glis. Next base: position 19,800 of record PVJS01031629.1, on the reverse strand, counting down.
GGAGGATTGCAGGTTCCAGGCCAGCATGTGGTAGTTTAGCAAGGCCCTGTTTCAAAATAAAAATAAAACAGAGCTGGGGGTGTAGCTCAGAGGTAAAATGCCCATCAGTTCAATTCCTAGTACCCAAACAAAACAAAATTGGAAACCTGGTAGAAGTAATTAAGTAGAAGAGGGAAGCAAGGCAAACACTACATAGACTATGAGGGCTGTTTTGGTACTGGGGATTAAACCCAGGGGCCTTCAACCTCCAAGCTACACCCCCAGTCCTTTTTATTTTTTATTGTGAAATAGGGTCTCACTAAGTTCCTGAGGTTCTTGTTAGGTTTCTGAGCATCTTGCTGAGTTGCTGAGGCTGGCCTTGAACCTTCCATCCTCCTGTCTTAGCCTCCCAAGTACTGGGATTATACACCTGTGCCACCATGCCTGGCTATTAGGTTTTTACAGACATTTTGCTTAGTTTTTTTCTGTATTCCTGTATCAGATGTAAAAGGAAAAGGAGACCGGTCATGGTGGCCCATGCCTGTAGTCTCAGTACTTGGGAGGCTGAGACAGGAGGATCCCAGGTTCGAGGATAGCCTCAAGGAATTTAGTGAGGCCCTCAGCAACTTAGGCCCTTAGCAACTTGTTTTCAAAATAAAAACAATAAAAAAGGGCTGGGTGTGTAGCTCAGAGATAGAATGCCCCTGGGTTCCATCCCTAGTACCCACCCCCAAACACACACACACACACACACACACACACACACACACACACGGGGGTTTGCTTTTGAAAGATACTAAGTGTAGTTTTCTGACCTGTAATTAGCCAATCAGGGAAGATGGGAAGATTATGGGATTTTTATTAAAAAAATGGTATTCTTATTGGACAATTATAAAATAATTGTTTTAATTTTAAATTGCTCTTGTTGTATCCTTGTTAGAAGGGTAAGGGAGAGGGAGAGAGAGAACTGGAAGCCACAGAATTTTTAAAAATCTAATGGCAGATGACATACTACCATCATTTTTTTTTTTTTTTTTTGCGGTACTGGGGATGGAACCCAGGGGCATTCTACTTCTGAGCTACACTCCCAGCCCTATTTTATTCTTTAATTTGAAACAGGGTCTCACTAAGTTGCGGAGGCCTCACTAAGTAGCTGAGGCTGGCCGTAAACCCGGATCCTCCAGTCTGAGCCTCCCAAGTACTGGGATTACAAGTGTGTGCCACCATGCCCGGCTTACTACCATCATTTCTGTTTGTGTGTGTGTGTGTGTGTGTGTGTTTTGATACTGGGGATTGAACTTGGGCATTCTACCTCTGAGCTGCACCCCAGCCCCTTTTTATTTTTTATCTTGAAACAGGGTCTCATTAAGTTGCTGAGGCTGGCCTCAAACCTATGATCCTCCCACATACTGGTATTACATGTGTGTGCCACCACACCTGGCTCTTCCATAGAATTCTGATGGCATATTGAATTAGTTATATCTAATTCTCGTTTAACTACTACAGTCTTTACTAATTTAATTTCAGCTGGGTGTGGTGGCTCACGCCTGTAATCCCAGTACTTGGGAGGCTGAAATAGGAAGATCGTAGGTTAAAGGCTAGCCTCAGCAATTTAGTAAGACCCTGTTTCAAAACAAAAATAAAAAGGGCTGGGAGTGTAGATTGGAGATAGAATGCCCCTGAGTTCAATCCCTAGTACAAAAACAACAACAACAACAACAAAAAACAAAAACAAAAAATTTTAATTTTTACTATTTTGCTATTCTTGGCAAAACTTGTGTCTGGAAACTTGACATGCATTTGATTTTACTAAACACTTTTTTTTCATTTCATATATAAATGTAGTGGTAGATAAACAAAACTACGCCTACCATCCTGATATTATAAAAGTCAGTATTTAGCCATATATATGTTTTGTTATTTTATTAGTGCATTGCAATCATACATCTTGAAGGATTTCAGGGTGATTGATGTATACATGTACTCATCAGTCAATTAGCCCTCCCCAATTCCCACCCCCCTCCCTCCTGTCTCCCCCAGTTAGTTCACCTTCTTTGCTCATCTGAGGATTTCTCTCTTTGTCTGGAGTCCCTCCTGTTTAGGGTTGCAGATCATCCTCCTGTGACCTCAGCCAGTGCTGGGGTGAGGGATTCTCTGGGGGCGGGGCCAAGGGCTCACCCGCCCCACGTCTCCAGTGTCAGAGAGGGGTTTCTCCGGGGGCAGGGCCAAGGGCTTGCCTGCCCCGCATCCCCAGTGCCGGGGTGAGGGGTTCTCAGGAGGCGGGGCAAAGGACTCACCCGCCCCATGTACCCAGCGCCAGGGGGTCTCCGGGGCGGGGCCGAGGGCTCACATGGGGCCGAGGGCTCACATGGGGCAGGTGAGCCCTCGGCCCCGCCCCATGTCCCCAGCGCTGGGGGGGAGGGTTTCTCTGGGGGCGGGGTCAAGGGCTCGCCTGACCTGCGTCCCCAGCGCCAGGGTGAGGGGTTCTCCAGGGGCGGGGCAGTATTTTGTCATATTTGCTTAAGGTTTTTCTCTTTCTTCCTTTTTTCCTCTGCCCCTATTTTTTTCTCTTACTTACTGAAGGTACTGAATTGTTTGTGCTGGAGTTAATCCTGAAGTCTGAATTTTGCTTATTGTCTCTATTTCATAATATGTTCCTCTGTCTTCTGTATTTTCTTGGAATTATTATTTTTAGAAGTTTTATCAGATTAAGGTTCAGTTTTTATTTGTTGGTAATAAGTAATAGTGGTATTAATTCATTTATTTTAACTAATATTTAATATCTTTGTGCAAATTAAGAAACAGCATCCCCTTTGGAAAAATTTGGAAAAGGCACTCATCCTAGGTAGTTGGTTTCTACTGACTGCTTTTTATTTTTTTACTGTGGTTCACATTTTTCTGTTTATTTCTTTTGCATATTTAGTCTTTTTGTGTGTGTGTGTGGTACTGGGGATTGAACCCAGGGTTTTTCTACCTCCAAGACACACCTCTAGCCTTTTTTTATTTTTTATTCTGTAACAGAGTCTTGCTAAGTTGCTGAGACTGGTCTCAAACCTGAGATCCTCCTGTCTCAGCCTTCCAAGTACTGGGATTACAGGTATGCGCCACCATGCCTGGCTAGTACTTTTTAATTATAGATGGTACATTACAGAGATTCTGGATTTTGCTATCTTTTCTGTGAAGTGTTAATTTTTGTTTTTCTTTTGGTGGTACCGGGTATTGAACCCAGGAACATTCTACCTCTGAGCTATACACCCAGCCCTATTTTATTTTTTATTTTGAGACAGGGTCTTGCTAGGTTGCTGAGAGTATGGCTAAATTACTGAGACTCATCTTGAACCTGTGATCCTCCTGTCTCAGCCTCCCAAGTACTGGGATTACAGGTATGCCCCACCATGCCCAGCTTGAAGTGTTGATTTTTTTAACATTCTTTTAGATAGTTCAATTTCAAATGGTCCCCAGTTTATCATGATTTGACTTACGATTTTTCAACTTTGCAGTGGTGTGAAAGCCCTCAATATCGCAAAAAAAAAAAAAAAAAGAAAAGAAAATTCAAGCTGCAGCAACTGCCCTGAACTCTGATCTCTGCCTATTAGGCACAACTGCTGTGCTTTTCTTAAACTCTTTCTTACTGGGCTGTGGTTATGGAAATTGTCCTTAGGTAGAAAGCTGAGGCATTGTAGGGCTTACCTTGTGAGTTTCTTTTCTTTTTTTTTGGTCTTGTTTTTGGCATTGGTAGGGATTGACCCAGGGCCCCAAGGACGCTAGGCAAGCACTCTGCCACTGAGCTACACCCTCAGCCCTCTAAGTTTCTCAGCTCTCAGGGATATCTTTTGCTGCCTGTTGTTTAATGCCTGTCAATAACTGTCCTATACATTTTATCTGTTTTATGGTGACTCATAGTGGGAATGCTAGTCTGTTATGAGTTTCTGCCTCATAGTTGTTAGGAAAAGCTAGCCTGATATTATTGTTAAGGCATTTTTTTCTTTACTCTTGCAGATTTTCTCAGTTCTATGTGTATATGTTCCCTTTTTAACCTCAAAATTGGCAGTTGCTTGTGTCCCTTTAGCATTTCTTTTTTCTTGTAGTCTGATTGCCTTTTTACTACCTCAGGTCCTTCTCTGATATTTTTCTGGTTTTTTTTTAAATATGGAATATTTTGAACTTGATAAGCAGTATTTGCAGAATAGCTCATGTCTTCTGAATGGTAATTAAAGATCTCAAAATACTTCTTCTAAAGGAAGTGGGTTTTGCTTTTACTACAAATGTAAGAGTTGGGGATCCCATGTATTTTAATAATTCAGAGACAGATTGAGTAGTTGAATACTGAATCACTAGTTAGAAAATCTAGGTTTTAGTTTTGCCATAAACTGGCCAGTTGTAGGCCATCCATTTAACTTTGATTTGTTTATAATAGAATAGTTCTAGCCCCCTTCAGACTCTTAACATTTGGGTAATTTTTTTTGGCACTGGGGATTGAACCCAGGGGCATTCTACCTCGGAGCTAGACCCCTGGCCCTATTTTTTATTCTTTATTTTGAAACAAGGTCTCACTAAGTTGTGGAGGGCCTCACTAAGTAGCTGAGGCTGGCCACGAACCTGTGATCCTCCTGTCTCAGCCTCCCAAGTACTGGGATTACAAGCGTGTGCCACCACGCTCGGTATTTGGGTAATTTTTTATTTTTAATTAAAAAATTTTTTTTTTTAGTAGTGGGGATTGAACCCAGTGGCACTTTACCACTGAGCTACATCCCCAGCCCTTATTTTTTATTTTGAGACAGGGTGTCTTGAGTTGCTGAGGCTGCCTCAAACTTGCCATCCTTTTGCCTCAGCCTCTTGAGCAGCTGGGATTACAGGTGTGTACCACTGTCAAGCTTGGCTTCTTTTTTTTTTTTTTTTTTTGCGGTACCAGGGATTGAACCCAGGGGTGTTTTACCTCCGAGTTACACCCCCGGCCCTATTTTTTTTATACTTTATTTTGAAACCGGGTTTCACGAAGTTGCGGAGGGCCTCACTAAGTAGCTGAGGCTGGCTGCGAACCCAGATCCTCCGGTCTCCGCCTCCCAAGTACTGGGATTACAAGTGTGCACCACCATGCCTGGCCCTGGCTTCTTTTTTATATTTAGAGACAGTTCTCACTGTGTTGTCCAAGCTGGCCTTGAATTTGCAATCCTCCTGCCTCAACCTCCAGAATAGCTGGGATTACAGGTGTGTGCCACCTTGCCAGACTAAATTTGGGTAATTTAATAGTTATTTAGAAATTCATTATAGTTAGTAGCTTTAGTCTTTTTTTTTTTTGTGGTACTGGGGATGGAGCCCAGGGGCATTCTATCTCTGAGCTATACTCGCAGCCCTATTTTATTCTTTTATTTTGGAACAGGGTCTCACTAAGTTGTGGAGGGCCTCACTAAATTGCTGAGACTGACTGTGAACCTGTAATCCTCCTGTTTTAGCTTCCAAACTACTGGGATTACAAGTGTGCGCCACTATGCTGGGTTTAGCATGTGCCACCATGCCCAGCTTAACTTTAGTCTTTCTTTTGATCATATACTGTTAGTAAAACTCATAAGATTTTTTTTGTGGTACTGGGGATGGGACCCAGGGGCTTTCTACCTCTGAGCTACACCCCTAGCCCTATTTTATTCTTTTATTTTGAAACAGGGTCTCACTAAGTTGTGGAGGGCCTTACTAAGTTGCTGAGGCTAGCTGCGAACCTGTGATTCTCCTGTCTCAGTCTCCCAAGTACTGGGATTACAAGCGTGTGCCACCATGCCCAGTTAATTCATAAAATATTAAAATTTTGGTTATTCTTACTAGCTTTATTCTTTTTCAGTAAGGTGGAAGGTGTTGATCACTGTATTTACAGAATATGAATACTTCATTATAGATCAGCTATTTTATGGCTATAGTATATGTATTTTTTTATATGACCAAGAGTGTAAACTATTAGCATATTTTAGTCTTTAAAAATGCAGTGTGGCCGGGTGTGGTGGCGCACGCTTGTAATCCCAGTACTTGGGAGGCGGACACCGGAGGATCCGGGTTCGCAGCCAGCCTCAGCTACTTAGTGAGGCCCTCCGCAACTTCGTGAGACCCAGTTTCAAAATAAAGAATAAAAAATAGGGCTGGGGGTATTGCTTGGAGGTAGAATGCCCCTGGATTCAATCCCCGGTACCACACACACCAAAAAAAAAAAAAAAAAATGCAGTGTGTGATAATATATACTAATTTCAGCTCCTTTTCTTATTGAGTGTAAATGTTATAGTTCTTTAAAACTGTGGTTACAAAATATTTCATAATTATGTTATTTGTAATGTTCATTTTTTTTGTGGTGTTGGGGATTGAACTCAAGGCTTGCACATGCTAGGCAAGCCCTCTACCACTGAGCCACGTCCCTACCTCCAGTAATGTTCCTTTTTGTATGTCTATATATAGCTCTATCTCTGCTTCACTCTTCTCAACTTCTACATTGGGAATCCTTTTTTTTAAGATTTATTTCATGTATTGTCATGCTTTGCATAATAGCAGTGGTCCCATACAATGATAATAGAGCTGGGCGTGGTGCCACACATGTCTGTAATCCCAGTACTTGGGAGGCTGAGACAGTAGGATCACAGGTTTGAGGACAGTCTCAGTAATTTAGTGAGACCCTGTTTCAAAATAAAAAATTAAAAGGGCTGGGAGTATGGGGGTGTAGCTCAGGAGTAGATTGCCCCTGGGTTCAATCCCTAGTAAAACACGCACACTGAGGGTGTGGCCTGGAGGCAGAATAATCCCTAGTACCAAAAAAAAAAAAAAGGGTTTTGAAAACAATGTACTAGGAAATACAACAATGAATGTGGTACATGGTTTTTGCCTCCTTTAATTTCACAGTGTTTTAGCTTTTTTGAGTCATTAAAAAAATAGTTTTTGGGGAGGATTGAACCCAGGGGCATTCTACCTCCCATCTACATCCCCAGCCCTAATTTTAAATTTTTTATTTGGAAACAGGGTCTTGCTAAGTTGCTGAGTGCCTCGCTAAATTCCTGAGGCTGGCTTTGAACCTGTGATCCTCCAGTCTCAGCCTCCCCAGTATTAGAATTACAGGTGTGCTCTACCACACCCAGCAATTAGTGTTTTTTTTTTTTTAAGGAAGAAAAGGAAGGTTTAGAGTTATAAAAATATGCTTTGAGCTGGGAGCAGTGGTGCATGCCTGTAATCCCAGTACTTGGGAGGCTGAGACAGGAGGATTGCAGGTTCTAGGACAGCCTTAGCAAATAGTGAGACTCTCATCAACCTAGTGAGACCCTGTTTCAAAATAAAAATAAAATAGGGCTGGGGGTGTAGCTTGGAGGTAGAATGACCCTGGGTTCGATACCTAATAACACACACACACACACACACACACATGACACACACACACATATAGTTAAGGTGTGAAAGTGGACTTTATGCTACTTGTTAAATAACCTATTTGCTATATAAAAAGTACTATTTGTTGAAGAAACAAGACAAAAAACCCCCTGAAATCCTGAAAACTAATTGTAGCATTCTATTGATTTAGGAAAAGGGCCTTTTCTTTGGGGAATCAAATCGTTTTGGTGGGTACATCTTAAATTGATGAAGATTTTGCAAGGTTAGCATCAAGGGAACAGAATGTTTGGGTGGTTCCTAATGCATAATTGGTTTTGTTGAAATTAGCCACTAAAGATGAAAGATCTTTCATCTTTCCGCTTTAGGAAAGTCTGATTTGGCTTTCAGGATTAGGATGGAAGGTTGTACAAAGTACAGGCTACAAAGTGCTATTTGTTTTCTCAAAAGGACTGATAGAAAGTTGGAAGACTCAGTTCATTTAAAATTGGAAGGAGCTTAGCAATCATCTTTCTTGTTCTATTGTACACCTGCCTTCCCCTTTTTAACAAAAGGGAAAACTGAAGCCTACATCCATTCTCTTTTTTGTGTGTAAATCCCAATTAGGAGTTATTCAATTAATTTATGATCCCATGTTTGCTAAATAAAATTCTTATTAAGGTTGCAACTCAAACCCATTTTATATATAAAATGAAAATACTACATTGCTATCAAAATCACTTTTATCTACTTAGAACAATTTTTAAAATATTTTAGTTTCTAGGATGCTAGCTTAAAAAAACCCAAATTTTAAACATTCAATCATGATTTTTTTGGCTAATGCTGTATTTTGCCACATCTTCATTTTTGATTAATGACATCTACACTCTCATAGTATTTGTTTTTTGAATTATTAGATGCCAATTAGGAAGCCTAATGTATTGTTTAGGAGATAAAATGATTTGGAGGCTAAGTTATAGTATTTTTACTTTTCATATTTCATTTTTGATATTGTATATTAAGAGATATACATTATATACACATGTCAAACAAATATATGAATTTTCTATAAAAAGACAAAATATAAAATTTAATGGGCTTCATTAGAAATGTTTTGGAGTGCCAGGTGTGGTGGTGCACACTTGTAATCCCAGTACTTGAGAGCTGAGACAGGAGGATCACAGATTCACAGCCAGCCTCAGCTACTTAGTGAGGCCTTCTACAACTTAGTGAGACCCTATTTCAACATAAAGAATAAAATATAGGGCTGGGGGTGTATCTTGGAGGTAGAATGCCCCTGGGTTCAATCCTCAGTACTGCAAAAAAAAAATGTTTTAGTGTTAGGCTTTCCTTTTATTTGCTAAGTTGGAATATGTAAAAAAACAGAACTTGAGATGAAGACAGATGTTTGTATACCTCACTCAATTTTTTTTTAGAACACAGATATGATAGTGGCTATATCATTGAAAATTAATGAGGGCTCCATCAATATATTGCAGTGCCTCTGCATCACTTTATATATATTTAATGAGCCTGCTATTCTAATTTCAGGTAACCGAAGCAAACTATATCTAGCATTAACTCTGATTTACTTACAAATAGTCCATCCCCTTAACATATAAATGTCCTAAAAATTGCCAATGTTAAGTGTAATTTTCTTGTAGATAATTTTATTTCTAAACAAACGTTATTATCTAAGTCTGTTTCAGATGTTACTGAAATATGTTGTTTTATTTGGTCTTATTTCTTGCTACTGGATATGAGTGGATTTGTAATAGAAAATATGGGGGGAAAAGCTTTACAAAGTAGTAGGATTGGTGAAATGTGACCAATGCTATATTTTTGAGTTGTATTGACGTGTACACAAGGACGATTCTAGGGTCTATTTCTATATATTCTTTGGTATTAGGAATGTAGTTTTGAATATTTGAATTTTATTTTTATTTGTTTATTTTTTTGTGGTGTTGGATATTGAAGCCAGGGCCTTGTGCATGCTAGTTAAGCACTATCACTGAGCTACATCCCCAGCCCTAATTTTATTTTGAAATAGTTATGCCTTAAAGATGTCTATTTTGTTAGTTTTATTCAAAAGATGCCATAAGATGTTAAATATTTTTAACAAAAGAAAAAATTGTATGTAATTAGAAATAAACTATGTATAGTGTGGTTTTTTTTGTGGAACAGGAATTTGCTGAGCTATAGATTTATTTTCCAAAAGTGCTAATATTGCCATTAAAAAAGAACCTAATTGCTATGTTAAAAATTACCAGTAAAATATGTTGTTAGCAGATAATAATTTCTTTATATTTGCTTTATACACAGTAAATTGATAGCAAAGGGATGAGTTTCTTTAAGTTGACATTGATAAGCAAAATTTTAAAGACAAGAAGTTCTTTCTTCTAAGGTAATTTAAATATATTCCTAAGATTTAAAATATAATATATTAAAATGGATGTTTCTTTCTGCATTATTTAGATTATGAATGTCTTATTTCTCATAATTGTATCTGGCATACCCATTAATATTTAATTCCTTTTGGAGGCTAATTGCAAAAAGCGATCTGTGTAATGTGTTGTAACAAAATGCAAAAACATACACTTTATAATAGGAATGGTGTCAATAAATTACTACGGCTGGTGTAGTTTAGTTCTTATAATTTCTCCTTGGGAAGTACATTATTTGTGTTTCCTGTTTGCTTTATGTATTTTGGGTTTATATTATTTGAAATTAGAATAAAAACTAAAATTTATATATTATATGCAGAAATTAGTATATAACAAACTAGAAATTATTGAAAACACATGGCCAAAGTGGATTGATTAATGAAGTACCTTACAGAAGAAAGTTATATGCATATGTAAATACCAAGTTTTTTTTTTGAGGTGGGGTACTAGGGATTGAACCCAGGACCTAGGACATGGTAAGCACCCACTGTGCTATATTCCCAGCCCTCAATTCTTTTTTATATCAAAATTGAACTTGTGCTTCTACTAACACTCTATTTCCAATTGTTATATTCACTTATGGATGTTTGGTTCCTAGATTATTCTTACAGAGAGAGACATTTTGGTGCAGTGGCTAATATCAGCTTTGGAATCAAAAGAAACTTGAGTGAAATCCTTTTCTTCTGCTTACTACGTCAACTTCTTTAGCAAAGGCTTTTTTTGGGGGGGTGTTACTGGGGATTGAACCAGGAGCACTTTACCACTGAGCTATATCCCCATCCCTTTTTTATTTTTTATTTTTTATTATTTTTTTTTGCAGTACTGATGCAAAAAAAAGGGGCATTCTACCTCTGAGCTACACCCCCAGCCCTATTTTTTATTCTTTATTTTGAAACAGTATCTTGCTGAGTTGCTAGGCTGGGTTTAAACTTCAGTCCTCCTGCCTCAGCCTCCCTCAGTTGTTGGGATTATAGGCTGTGTGCCACTGGATGTTACATCTTTTTGATGAATCTTCCCTTTCATTGTTATTAAACATCCCTTGCTATCTCTGGTAATACTCTTTGTGTTAAATTGTGTGTTTGTGTTTGTGTGTGCTAGGGATTGAACCCAGGGGCATTCTGCCTCTGAACTACACCCCATCCCTATTTTATTTTTTTATTTGGAAACAGGGCCTCACTAAGTTGCCAAGGCTGGCCATGAACCTGCAATCCTCCCAGTCTCAGGCTCCCAAGTACTGGGATTACAGGTGTGCACCACTCTGCCTGGCTTGTGTTAAACTTTTATGGCAGGTTTCTAAGGAAGTAACTTGCTATTTGCTTACTAAAATACATTTACTTACTAAATGTATTTGATAATACTTTTTTCATCCATTTACTTTCCTTGTCTATGTGTGTCTCTATATTTATTTATTTAATTAATTAAATTTTTTTGTGTTACTGGGGATTGAACCCAGGGGCATTCTACCTATAAGCTACACCCCCGCCCTATTTTTTATTCTTTATTTTGAAACAAGGTCTCACTAAGTTTCTGAGGGCCTCACTAAGTAGCTGAGGCTGGCCCCAAACCTGCAATCCTTCTGTCTCAACCTCCTAAGTACTGGGATTACAAGTGTGCACCACCATGCCCCGCGTGTCTCTATATTTAAAAGGTCTTTTATATTTAACCAAATACCATTCCCCATGATCTTTGTTTCTTTGTGTGAATCCCGATTTTCCTCTGGTATTATTTTTCATTAGTCCAATGAATTTTTTTTTTTTTTTTTTTTTTTTTACCATTTCTGGTCGAGCAGGTTTTCTGGTAGTGAATTCTCTTAGTTTTCTTTCAGATGAGAATTTTTTACTTTACTTTCATTCCTGAAGGATATATTTGCTGGATGTATAATTCTGTATTGACAGTTCTTTTCTTCTAGCACTTTATTTATTTATTATTTATTTTTGTGCTACTGGGGATTGAATTCATGGGCATTTTACCTCTGAGCTATACCCACAGACCCTTTTATGTTTTTTTTTGTGGTACCGGGAGTGAAACCCGGGGGGGTTCTACCTCCGAGCTACACCCCCGGCCCTATTTTTTTTATACTTTATTTTGAAACAGGGTCTCACGAAGTTGCAGAGGGCCTCACTAAGTAGCTGAGGCTGGCCGAGAACCCTGGATCCTCCCGTCTCTGCCTCCTAAGTACTGGGATTACAAGCATGCGCCACCACGCCCGGCTGTGTTTTGTTTTGAAACAGTCTCACTAGGTTGCTGAGAGTCTAGCTAGGTTGCTGAGGCTATCTTTGAACCTGCGATCCCCTTGTCTCAGCCTGCCAAGTACTGGAAGAGCCAGGCGTGGTGGCATTTTAAAGATGTTGTTCCACTGTTCTTATGGTTTATAATGAGAAATATTAGAAAGTTGTATTATCATCTTTCTCTGTCTTTTTTTGGTTCTTGGGATTGATTGCAGGGCTATTCTGTCTCTGAGCTGCACCCAACCCTTTTTATTTTTTATTTTGGAACCGGGTCTTGCTAAATTGCTCAGGCTGGCCTTGAACATGCGCTCTTCTTGTTCCAGCTTCCCAAGTACTGGGATTACAGATGTGCACCACCATGCACCTCCCTTTTTTTTGGTTCTGGCATTTGAACTCCAGGACACTCTACCTCTGAGCTACATCCCTGCCCTTTATTTTTAATTTTGAGACAGTGTCTTAAGTCTCCCATGCTGGCCTTGTACTTAGAATCCTCCTGCTTCAACCTCCCAAATTGCTGGGAATACAGGGATTTGATATTGAGCCCAGCTGTATTATCATTCCTTGTATGAAACTGTAATGTTTTCTTCCAGTTACTTCCAAGATTTTTTTTGTGTGTGTGTGGTGCTGGGGATTAAACCCAGGGGTATTCTACCTCCCAGCTACACCCCTAGTCCTATTTTTTTTTATTCTTTATTTTGAAACCGGGTCTCACTAAGTTGCAGAGGGCCTCACTAAGTAGCTGAGGTTGGCCGCGAACCTGCGATCCTCCTGTCTCAGCCTCCCAAGTACTGGGATTACAAGCATGTGCCACCATGCCCAGCCAAGTGTATTTTTATTTACACTATTGTATCTTTCAGTTCTAATATTTCCATTTTAAAAATAGTTTATGTTTTTCTTTTGTAAACTTCTCTTTCCATTCCAATTGTGTTTGCTTTTACCTCATAGAGGATAATTATACAAGCTGCTTTTGAACTTTTTTATCTTTGAAAGTTTAGTATTTATGATAAGATCAAAATTGTTAATATGGAGAAATGATTTTTCACTAAACTCAGCACAGCCAGTTTTCCCTCCAGGATAGGAACAAATCATTATTTCTTTAGCTGAACATAAGATGAAATTATTGGCTCTTGTTTTGGAATTGTGTTGAAAAGACTCCCCCCTCTTGTTTCCTTTTTTCTCTCTAGCTCCCACATATGAAAGAGAACATGACCCTTGACTTTCTGAGTTTTGCTTATTTCGCTTAACATAATGCTCTCAAGTTCCATTAATTTTCCTGCAAATCACACAATTTCATTTTTGTTTATGGCTGAATTAAACTCCATTGTGTATATATACCACAGTTTATCTCTTCATCTGTTATGGATACCTAGGTTAGTTACATAATTTGGCTTATGCCACCACGCCGGGCTCCATGTCATTTATTAATTCTTGGGGTATTATTTCCTGAGTATAGATGTTGGAGTGTTGACTCTTACGTTCCTTCTAGCAGTTGCAGTTTCTGGTCTAATTCCTAGCTCTTTGATCTATTTTGTGTTGACTTTTGTGTAGGGTGAGAGAGAGGGTTCTAGTTTCATTCTTCTACATATGGATACCCAGTTTTTCCAGAAACATTTGTTAAAAAAGGTGTCTTTTCTGCAGGTGTATGCCTTTGGAAAAGATTTATCTTTATCACTGTGGTATGTACAGTCTAGTAAGATGCTCAATCGAGGAGCACACTCGAAGTAAGTGCAACAGGGAACTACAGAATGACTTCTTGCACTGTGTGCTTACACTGAAGCATACATATAGTTGCTGAGAGGAGAGGCTGGTGAAATAGAGGCTGCTTTCTAAAATGTATTTGTGTTTTTTTTTGTCAAACACATAAGTGAGTTTTGTTTTTTTGTACTGGGGATTGAACCCAGGGGCATTCTACCTCTGCGCTATGCCCCCGGCCCTATTTTTTTTTTTATACTTTATTTTGAAACCGGGTCTCACAAAGTTGCAGAGGGCCTCACTAAGGAGAGAGAGAGAGAGAGAGAGAGAGAGAGAGAGAGACAGGGAGAGAGAGAGAGAGAAAGAGAGAGACAGTGAGAAAGAGAGAAAGAGAGAGAGAGAGAGAAAGCTGAGGCTGACCGCCAACTCGGATCCTTTGGTCTCTACCTCCCAAAGTACTGGGATTACAAGCGTGCGCCACCACGCCCGGCTTCGTGTAGTTATTTTTTTAAAAATTTGAAACAGGGTCTAGCTAAGTTGTTGATTCTAGCCTTGAACCTACAATCCTCCTGTCTCAGCCTCCCAAGTACTGGGATTACAGCTTTGTGCCACTGTGCCCATCTACATAAGTGAATTTATGTATGTAAATATGCATATCATACGATGCCATTGTGTAATGACAAAGTACGAATAAAACTTATGTTGGTCCTTTTATATTTCTTTATATTTTATATTTCTTTATATTTCTTTCTTATTTTTTTTATTCCAGTACGGGGGTTTGAATCCTGGGCCTTGTGCAGCTAGGCAAGCACTCCACCACTTAGCTACATCCTTAGACCTTTTAAAAAATTTTATTTTGAGGCAGGGTCTCCCTGAATTGCCCAGCTGGCCTCAAACTTGCCATTCTCTCGCTTTGACCTTCCAAGTATATGAGATTATAGGTGTGTACTTCTGTACCTGGCAACTTTTGATTTCTTTCTTTATGATGTTTAGATTTTTTGATAGCCTATTAATGGACTATGACATATGAGAGCCTGAGTTTTCTTGACTTAATATAACAACAGTGTGAAAACCTCTGTTCTTGAGAAATATATCTTTTTTTTTGTGTGTGTGGTACTGGGGTTTGAACCCAGGGGCATTCTACCTCCGAGCTACATGCCCAACCCTCTTTTTTATTCTTTATTTTTGAAACAGGGTCTCACTAAGTAGCTGAGGTTGGCCGTGAACCTGTGATCCTCCTGTCTCAGCCTCCCAAGTACTGGACATCTTAGAAAGTTTAAGATAGAATTTCTGCATTTTGGAGCATGCTACAGTTGTCAGGGAAAGGTACTATTAGATAATGTCTCATTATTCTTGGAACATAACTTATTGTATGAAATTTTGAACTGATACAGCATATAAATTAAGTGATTTGTCTCCTATTACTAAAGAGATTGAATGTTCAAAAGTGATCACCTAGGGGTTTCTCTAAATAGTACATTCCTATATTTCATTGTCTTAAGTTCACCATTTAACAGTTAAGCTAGAGGATGAGAAAATCTTGATGTCATTGATGGTACTTCTGCCAATTGGAAATCAATTAAAATGAAAATTAAGTATACAGTTTAGCATTACTGGGAAGATACAGTTTGATTCACGAAGATGTCATTCATGTACTATTTCTGGTTATACGCCGGCAGCATAAAGCTGTAATCCTTTGGGGATTTAACTATTAATAAAGAAATGTGTCTTACAGAATAGAGCCATGGCTGTTTTGATACCATATAATTCCCTTTTAAAATATATAAATGCCCTTGGAATGTTTTGGACAAAATCAGTTGTACTCTTGTATTTGGAGGTAATGGTGATAGAATATTTACTTGTAGTTTAAGCAGCCTATAGTGTTTCTTCAGTTTCTTTTTGGCTTGTTTAAAGCATTACTATAACTATTTGACTGGAACCAGAACTTGATCTTAAGATGTCATCAACTCTGAGTTTACAAGTGACTGCCTTCTAAATTTCACTAAGAGAGATAAGGCTCTTTGACTTGTCAGTCTTAAGAAATCATATGCAGCTTTGTGCTGTTGCAGAAATTGTTGAGATACATAACACAGAGTTCTAAGAAGCTAGAAATTTCCTGTTTGTTATATATGGAGGAATTGGTGATTTAGAGATAGAAATACATACTTTATTCTCATTTAGATTTTCCCCCAAGTTTTGGTGATTATTCCAAGTTATATCAATTTATTTTTTATTTTTATTTTTTGTGGTACTGAGGCTGGAACCCAGGGGCCTTCTATATACCCCCAGACCTACTTTATGTTTTATTTTGAAACAGGGTCTCATTAAATTGCTGAGAGCTTCACTAAGTTGCTGAGTCTGACTTTGAATCTGTGATCCTCAGCCTCCCAAGTACTGGGATTACAGGCATGCACCACCACTCCTGGCTTTATATCAATTTATAAACTGTATTCAAGCCAATATGAAACTTTTGTCTAAATACAGTTCCAGATTTTGCAATATTTTAGTGCATTTTTTCTTTATCAGCCCAATTTTATTTTTATGTTGAAACAGGGTTTCACTAGGTCACTTGTGAACCTTGCTAAATTGCTGAGACTGACCTCATACTTGCCATCCCTCTGTCTCAGCTTCCCCAGTACTGGGATTACAGGTGTACATCACCATGCCTAGCTTTGTGGTCAGTTTAGATATGACATTGAAATGCATTGTTTGGTGGGGTGTGGTGGCTCATACCTGTATTCCTAGTACTTGGGAGGCTGAGATAGGAGGATTGCAAGTTCAAAGCTAGCCTCAGCAATTTAGTGAGTCAGCAAGTTAGCGAGGCTCTCAGCAACTTAGTGAGACCCTGTTCCCAAATAAAAAGTAAAATGGGTCTTGGGGTGTAGGGGTGTAGCTTGAGGTAGAATGATCCTGGGTTCCACCCCAGCACCAAAAAAAAAAAAAAAGCATTGTTTGGTAAAGTTGCACTATGTTCTGTCTTTAATGTATTTTTTTTTTTCGGTACTGGGGATTGAACCCAGGGGCATTCTACCTCTGAGCTACACCCCCAGCCCTATTTTTTATTCTTTATTTTTGAAACAAGGTCTCGCTAAGTTGTTAAGGGCCTCACTAAGTAGCTGAGGCTGGCCACGAACCTGAGATCCTCCTCCTGTCTAAGCCTCCCAAGTACTGGGATTACAAGCGTGCACCACCACACCCGGCTCTTGAATGTTTTTTTTTTTGAGGTACTGGGATTGAACCCAGAGGCATTCTACCTTTGAGCTACACCCCAGTCCTATTTTTTTATTCTTTATTTTGAAACTGGGTCTCACTAAGTTGTGGAGAGCCTCACTAAGTACCTGAGGCTGGCCGCGAACCCGGATCCTCCAGTGTCCGCCTCCCAAGTACTGGGATTACAAGTGTGTGCCACCACGCCTGGCTTTGAATGTATTTTTAATAGTATGTGCTTAAGTGTTTGAACCCAATGGTAACCATGAATTTGAGTTTTTATGACAAGATTTTATTTCCTAGAGTATCACGCATTTTACTTTTAGATTATGTCAGGAAAACACAGGAGATAAACTACAATTTGGTTTTAGTTATACAGTTGTCCCTTGGTATTTATAAGGGATTCCTTCTAGGACTCCTAGGACAACAAAAAAATCTGTCGATGGTCAAATTCTTTATATAAAATGGCATAGTATTTGTATGTGACCTATCCTCCCACATAAATAGTTTTTAGAATACTTATCATACCTAATATTATATAAATGCTATGTAAATAGTTGTTATTATTTAGGGAATAATGATAAAGTATGTGTTCAGTACAGATGTGATTTTTTTGTGGGATGGAATATTTTCTATCTGAAGTTACTTGAATCTATGGATGTGGAACCCATGGATAAGGAGGGCTAATAGTACTTTCAAAACATTTTTTTTTGAGTGCTGGAGATTGAACCCAGGGTATCATGCGTGTTAGGCAAGTGCTGTACTATTCAGTTACACACCCTAGCTCTGTACTGTCAAAATTTTTACTCTTGTGGTATCTTGTCTTAGAAATGCTGGTGATGAGTCACAGAGGTTCTCTTTCTCACCTCGACCCCAGAATACATACATAAAAAAAGGTAGGAACAGAGAATATGAAATTGGAAAGGCTGTTCATGTATTCCCTGGCTTCGCAATTTTTTCTCTGTCTCTTGACGGCATACTGACTCTGGTACTTATTTCAACCTTTTTCTCTTTTAGCACTTCTGTGTACTAGGAGTTGATGATACAAAGATGAGTCAGAGGTAACCTTTGAGGGCTCATAGATATGCAAGTTAGACAAATAAAATGCTACTGTACAGTACAATACAGTGTTTTTTTGGTTTTGTTTTGTTTTTGTGCTGGTGATTGAACCCAGAGATGTTCTACCTCTGAGCTACACCCTATTTTATTTTACTTTTTTTTTTTTGGTACTGGGGCTTGAACCCAGGGGCTTTCTACCTCCGGGCTACACCCCAGCCCGATTTTTATTCTTTATTTTGAAACAGGGTCTCACTAAGTTGCGGAGGCCTCACTAAGTAGCTGAGGCTGGCTGCAAACCCAGATCCTCCAGTCTCAGCCTCCCAAGTACTTATTTTTTATTTTGAAACAGCATCTCACTAAGTTGTGGAGGGCCTCAGTAAGTTGCTGAGGCTGGCTGTGAACCTGCGATCCTCCTGTCTCAGCCTCCTGAGTACTGGGTTTACAGGCGTGTGCCTGGCTACAATACAGTGTTGTGGTGAGTGTTGTTGAAGCCATCTGTGGAGCATGATTTAGATGGTAGAAGGTGATGGCACTAACAAATACATCAGAAATTTGAGTCATACTGTATGTACTTGGCTTATACCTGACTATAACCAAGTCCTATCTATATTTTCTCCTAAATAACTTTTAAGTCACACATTTATCTCATTCCCTCCATCACAATCTATGTTCTTCTCATCTCTACTTGGACTATTTCAGTTGTCTCCTAGTTGAGGACACTCTGCTTCAAAAGCTATGCAAATCTAACCATGATACTTCCTGCTTCAATTTCTAAAGGTTTGTTTTTTTTCTGTCTTCCATCAGTGCTTCTCAAAAAATTTTTAAATAACCTTAGCAGCAGAGAACAAATTTTTACACCTAGTTTGTCTGGAAGTACAACTAGAAGTGTCCCTTTGAAAGCCTCATTGGAACTTTGCTTGACCTTAAAAATGCACTATTTCCTGTTAGTATTAAAACAAAAACTATTTGCCTTTCAAATTCTCTACTTCCTACTCACAACCTCTGCATATGTTTTTTTTTTGTGGCTTTATATAATTCCTGACACATCATGCAGTCTAGTGACTCTCAACTCTACCTGGGACCCTGGATTTTCCGAGAGGTTGTTTGGGGTAGTTGCTCATTATCATCCATTAAACTAGAGCAGTCTCCATTTATCTGTTTTACGTCATCTATTTTACATAGTTTCTGACTAATATTTAGTATGAGGAAAGTGTGCTGATACTAAAGAAATATGTGTTTGAAAAATGCTATAGTAATTGTGACCATAAACTCCACATTCCTTAGCTTAGCACGTAAAGATCTTCGTGGCGTGGCTTTGACCTACTTTACTTATCTCTCTCCTCAGCTCCCTGCACCTTTTCTAGAAATTGAAACTGGAAACCTGAGAACGAAATTAATTTTGTTTGGCCCTAGAATGCTGGCTTGCTTAGGATTTAAATTAAAACAAACAGCCAACCTACCAAATTACTTGCCAGCATGTAAAAATCAGAGACATCATGTAAAGATTTAGATTTTCAACTTTTTTGAAAAACTGCTAGATCTGCCAACACTGGGTCCATATTTCCTACAATGTGGAGTTGAGTAGTAACTATCACCAACATGGAGTAAGCATTCTCCAGTGGGACAGTTTGATGAATCTTAGAAAAAACTTGAAAAAAATTTATAATGATTTCTATTTATTTTATTTTGGTGCTGGAAATTGAACCCAGAGCCTTGTGCATGCTAAGAAAGCACTCTGCCCTGTGCCCACCTCCAGATAAATCTTGGAAAATTGTGTGTGTGTGTGTGTGTGTGTGTGTGTGTGTGTGTGTTTGTGTGTTTGTGTGTGTGTTTGTGTGTGTGTGTGTGTGGTACTGGAGATT
>PVJS01031628.1:0-23281 GCA_004027185.1 Glis glis | reverse complement strand
TTTTTTATCCTTTATTTTGAAACCGGGTCTCACGAAGTTGCAGAGGGCCTCACTAAGTAGTTGAGGCTGGCCGCGAACCCGGATCCTCCGGTCTCCGCCTCCCAAGTACTGGGATTACAAGGGTGTGTGGAGTTTTTACACACTGCTAGTAGGAATGCAAATTGACACAGCCACTTTGGTAAACTTTTCAACAGGTTTTTATATATTTAAATATAGATAACTCAGCAATCCAAATCCTAGATTTTTACCCAAGTAAAATGAAATCCTGTATTCTCACTGTCATAGTTTACATCTGGAATGTTCTCCAAAAGCTCATGTGTTGGGAAATACAGCAATGTTCAGAGGTGAAAGATTGGATTAGAAGGGCTCTGACCTCACCAGAGGAGTAATCCTTTTGATGGATTAATACTTCAAATGAATTTACTGGTAAGTGGTGAAAACCATAGGCAGGCGGCTCATGGCTGGAGGATGTATGTAGGTCACTAGGGGCTTGTACTTGGAAACTATATTCCTGGTGTTATTGTAAAACAAGATAGTATAAATAGCAATAGCAAAGTGTCAAAATGTTAAATATTTACAGAAAATTTAAAAAGATACACATTATGACTTTACACTGACATTTCTAAAAGGTTTTTCAGAGAAGTTAAAGGAGAGTAATTAAGATGAGTTTTATCTTGCTCATGGATCAGAAGACTGAATATTGTTAAGATGCCAATTCTTTTCAAATTCATGTATAGATTCGAAATAATCACAACCAAAATCTTTGCAGTTTTTAATTTATTAGTAAAAATAGAATAGCACAGGACAGCAGTAAAGTGAGCTGTATTAAGAAAATCTCACGGGCAAGAAAATAAGGGCACCGTAGGCTGGAAGTTGTGCCAGTGAGCAATGAAGAAGTAGGGGCAAGACACCAACAGTGTGTGTTTGTTAGGTTGGTGTCACTGTGACCAAGATAGCAGACAAGATCAACTTAGAGGAGGAAAAGTTTATTTTGGTTCATGGTTTCAGAGGTTCAGTCCATGGTCAGCCAGCTCCAATGCTCTGGGCCTGAGGTGAGGCAGAACATCATGGCGGAAAGGTGTGGTAGAAGAGAGCTGCTCAGCTCATGGCAGCTGGGAAGCAGAGAGGGAGAGAGGAAGGGGCCAGAGAGAAGTTAAATCCTTCCAGGGCATGGCTCTGTGACCTACTTTCTCCAACTAGGTCCCACCTCCCATAGTCCATCCAGGTATTAATCCATTTGATGGATGGATTCACCGATGAGGTCAGAGCCCTCATGATGCATCATCGCCTGAAAGCCTCACCTCTGAACACTGCTGCATTGGGAACCATGCTTTCAATGCAGGACCTTAGGGGGATATTCTGGATCTAAACCATCACAAGCACCCACAGCTCTGACCCAGAGCCTACCAAGGAGACTCCCAGCCCAAGGTCCTAACTACTGACTGGTTTACTAGCAAAACCTCTGAAAACATTTTCAAAATTATTTTTAAAACTACACATAAGTGACATCTAGATAAGAGAAATAAGGTCTGGTGTTCTTTGCATAGCATGGTGTCTACAGATGACAATATTATACTGTATATTTTAAATTAAAAAGCTCAAAGAAAGGATTTTGAATGTTTCCACCACAAAGGTATAGTGAATATTTGAGAAGATAGGTTATGCTTACACTGATTTGAGTATTCCATATTGTATACATGTGTCTAAAATCACATGGAACCCCATAAATATGTATAACTTTTATGGGTCGATTTAAAATTAGATTAAATTGAATTAAAAAAATAGAAGAATATTTTACTGTGTCAGGCACAGTATTTGCTATAGTTAGATAGAGAATGTCTCCTAAAGAGCTCACTTATTAATATTCAGGGTTGACATAGTTAAGTTGTAATCTCATCAGTGGATAAATCCATTATGATAGATTTATTTGGGTGGAAACCTAGAGCTGTGGGGTGTGGCTGGAGAGGGTGGGTCCCTGGGGCTGCAGCCTTGGAGATTATATATGGCTCCTCCTCTCACTCTCTCTTGCTTCCGGCCTCCATGATGTGAAAGTAAAGCCTTGTGCTCTCCCTCTCTCAGTTTCCTGCACCCGCCATGCTCTGAGAGCCATAGTTCCTGGCCTCGCAAGGACTGAATCCAAAATGTCCAAGGAAAACAGTAAGCAAATAATTTTTCTTTCCGTTAAGTTGTATGGTCAGTTCTCAGACAAGCAGAGAGAATGCTAAGACAGTATTTCGGGCTGGGCCCCCTTCCTGGGAGAACAGTGGCCCTTCACTCCAAGTTCCCATGGACATTGAAGAAGAGGGTGCCAGGGCAGCCAGTCAGCTGCTTTGTGACATAATCGATCCTATTTTCACATTGCTTCCCCCCTGACAATTTTGCCGCAAAAGAGCAGAGCTTTTCCAAGTTTCTCTCTGACTTACACTGTTTCTCTTGCCTTTTGTTTTATTTCTGTCTCTTCCTGGTGCCTACGGAAAAAAAACATTTTGCCAGAGGTAGGGTTAAGGTCAGCGGCTCACATGGTCAGAAAATTTGAGCTCTTCTTGTAAAGCTTCAAGTGAACTGTGTCCCTTCCCACCTCTGCCCCCTCAGGAGCTGGTTTTCAAGTATTTCTTAGCTTTTCACTGAAATCTACCAAAGCAGGGTCAAGGGTCAAGTCTCTTTGTGTTTATCCCCTGCTCTGCAAGAGAATGAACTGGAGACTTCCCCATCTGCTGACAGACATCTCATATTGCAGTGGCCATGGCTGGCCACGAATGTGTCGCAGACATGTCTTTAGCAATATTGGTGAATAGCAATGAGCCAGGAGCCTCAGATGAAACTATCCCGCAAGGGACAATCACTGTAACTAAGACATAATTACACTGGGGCCAGAAATACTTTAGCAAAGCAACTTTGAGGACATGACTACATAGCAAAGTGGTCCCCCTGAGAGTGTGGCTGTCCTTGGGAGGGACCCTGATGGACAATATCAGAGCCCTGGAGCCCTCATTGGACAGGAAGGTTGGGGCTGGTGTCAGTAGAAGTACTGAGGGGGTCAGCAGATGGGAGAAGACAGAGGTTTATCCTGGGGGCAAATGGAGAAAATTTCAGTGAGGGTCTGTTTTCACACTAAAAAAGTTGTTTATTCTGAATATGGGGAATCGAGAACAGGATTTGAAGATGGCAGAGCTGGAGGAAGTTGGAGAAGATGGTGCCACAGCCCCTAAATCCTTGGATCATTGTTTCTGCGTATTTCCCATGTCTGGCTTGGTGTCCACCTTTCTTGGACAGTTATTATGTGTAGGGACTAGTCTTGAAGCTTTGTCTTTATTAATATATGAGATCTTCACTATGCTGTGATTGGTATGTTATTATAATAATTTGTTTTACAAGTGAATAAACTTAGATGCACTGACAGTTGAAATCTTTCCCAATGCTACCCAGTAAAGGAGTGTGAACAAAGAGGGGAGCACAGCCCATTGGTACTATATTGTACCAGGTGTTCCCCCAGGAGGGCAGGAGAAGGGGATGGGTAGAAGGAGTACATGATGTGCTGTGGTCCTGTCAGTGGATGGTGTCAATTCTGAGAAAGGAAGAGAAGGAAGACTACAAAAAGAGTTGGAAGGGTTGATATGATATGCAAGTCAGTGTTCAGCTATAGGTGAAGAGAAGATCAAGGCTGAGCCCACGGCAGTGGTAGAGCTGTGGGAAAGAGGGTATGGAAGAAGGGATCCCATAGCTCTACTCACTGCCTCTTCCCTCCCTGTGGCCCCTGGGGTCCAGCCTTGATGGGGGTGCTGTTCCACAATCCCATAGCATGGACTTCCCCCACTCATGCTCCCCTGAGAAGATTCACATGGTTTCAGGATTACTTAAGGTACCCCATTGAGCATGAGTGAAGTGGGAAGGGGTAGATAAGCCTACCTGGGAGAGTAGTCATCTGCCATGTGCTTCCTGGGTACTAAGCACATGGCTGGCACCGTCCGACCCCATCTTGTTTGCTCAATCCTCACAGGAAAACTACAAGGGAAGAATTGTAATGCCTGTGTTCCAAATGAGGAAACAGAGATGCAGCGTGGGTAACTAGCTCTCCACTAGGCATCTGGCTTAAAAGTGCCAGAGAAGTACTGCCTGGCTTGCTTCTAGAGCCCACACCCTGGAATGGCAGACTGAAGCCCCCCAGGGCTCATCGCCACAGCAAATCACACCCTGGACATTATGCACCCAGAAATGCATCCTCCATTCATCTGATATTTCCTGCCTTCCACTGTGGGCAAGATCTATGCTGGGTCCTGGAGCGTCAAAGATGAAAGAGATACAGCTTCTCTTATGAATGGCTTCATGGCATGGAGCACTCTATTGTTAAGAGGAGACAAGAAAGGGAAACCCAAGGGGATGGGAAGAGATTGAGTGACCAGAGAGGTTGGATGCTGGCTTGAATATTGGCCACCCCTCATTCTTGAAATTATTTTCCTAAAGGAAAAATAGAGAAGTGTAAATTATTTGGGGGGGAAATGTAGGTTTAGCTTATGATGCCAAGAGACCATAGTAAAACATTCCAAGTTGTTAAATGATATTACACAAGACCAAGATGAAGGTTTTATTCCCTAAAGTTTCTTTATATCACTTGTTTCTCACTTACAAAAACACAACTAATAAACCAGTTGGCGCTCAGCTCTCATTCTGCGCTTGGAATCAGAATTTCAATGTGCATATGAAAACCCCAAGGAATTCCAGTTGATATCAGCCCCATCAATCCGAGGTTTATTTGCCTGCAGGCCTGTGACAGATATAGCCATCTCAACTGGGTTCTGCAATTTTATGAGGGAGTTTTGGCGAGAAATGCTATTTTAAGCACCGATGAGGCTTTGCTCAGATTGTTTTTATGGGGAAAGTTATGATTCTTGATAATTGCTAGAGTTTACTTTGAATGCCTCCTCCTTAGATGCCAACGTGGGCTTCTTTGCCTTTCTGAAAATTTCATCATGGTTACCAATGCATGGCATCCTCCCTCAGTCTCTCGGCTGATGTTATTTATAAGCTAATGACAGAGCAGTAAATATTGTGGTAAATAGTTGTGGGGTGACATTTGCTGAGCCAAAGTTACAGGCAGCTGGAGAGTGTTTCCGTGCAAAATTACATTCACCAGTCTTCCCATTGCAATGATCTACAGCATAGATTTAAAAAAAAAAAACTGCTTATTCACCTCCTCCCTAAATGCATTGCCACGTTCTTATAACATCAAATAGACCTTTCGGTGGAAACCACTTCATAGGCATTCTGTCCTATGACAATCCCTTGGTAAGCTTATATACTAAAGCCAGGGAGAACATGGGTACATTTCTAACTTTTTTTTGCCTAGGTTCAATTAGTCCTGCTTATTAATGCCCACTCTGTGTGAGACATTCTGTGGTTGATGTTGTGATAGAGCGATGAAGTATCTTTCTTATAAGACCTGAAACTTTAAGAAGGGAAAGAGATGCCGAGGCAAGCAATTAGACACACATATACAAAGTAACAGGCATGAGAGATTAAGACAGATTATTCCTGAAGGGAATATTCCTGAAGGGAACATGTTTATCCTATGTCATGACTGATGGGTAGGGTGCAGCCTCTCCCTGCAATGACTGTCATTGTTCACTTCTTACTGGTATCCACACTGCTCCATCAGTTGTGATACTGATTCTTTTTGTTTTATAAGGTATCACCTCCTCTAAGAGGCCTCCTCTGGTAGTCCCTGGGTGGCCAGGTACCCTGTGCTTCCATAATAGACATATCTATGTGTTTTCACATAGTGTAGTAATGTGCATGTTTTGCCCATCTGTTGTAAATCCTTCATAATGTAGATAATAACTCATTCATTCTGTGGCTCCTGTGGCAGCACATACCTCACCACATGGTGGAACTCAATAAACGTATCATCAGTAGGGGGGAACCGATAGTGGGGACTGGGTGGAAATGAAGGACATTCCAAGGAGATACAACTATAGCAAAGGCCTTCAAGCAGCAAGTTCAAGGTGTATGAAAAAAAGTAGTACATAAGGTCTTAAAGGGAACTTGGAGTGAAATTCTGGGGGTGCCTGGCTGAGAATTAGGGAATCTACCTGGGACACAATAGACAATCATATTAGTCTACTGACTGGAATAGCTGTGTAGCTCAACAGAATGCCTACTGTGTTTGTACCTGTGTTATGGTTCAGATATAAGATGTCCCCTGGAAAAGCTCATGTGTTGGCAATACAATAATATTCAGAGGTGAGATAATTGAAACAGGACTCTAATATCATCAGTAGATAAATCCATTGCTGGATTACTAATTTAAATGGTAATTGTAGGAAGGTGGGGTGTGGCTGGAGGAGGTAGACCACTGGTGGTATGGCCTTGTGGACTCTACCTCCCCCTCTCTCTTTCTCTGCTTCCCAGCTGACATGAGTTAGGTAGCTTTCCTCTGCCACCCCCTGCTGCCATGATGTTTCTGCCTTGAAGCTGGCTAACTTTGAACAGAACCTCTGAAATCATGAGCCTAAACAAACCTTTCCCCCTCTAAGTTGGTCTTGTTGAGTATTTTGGTCACAGAGATGGAAAAGTAGACTACTAATACAACCTGCACTCACACTTCTTTTGGAGAATAGCTGCCTCTATATTTTCTTGTGTAGGATTCAAAGGGGGCCTGCAACCTTTATACATGGCCCTATCTCCTCGCTATAGCAATTGGTCAAGGAGTGGACAGTGAACTGATCAGAGAATATCTCTGGCTTATCCAAGGTTGTGCACACAACCCAAGTCACGCCTATTAGAGGGCTTCCTTGGAATGGTTTTCCAACTTGTGCTTGGCAGGGAAATGTCTTCCCCTATGAGGATACATGCTGCCATCGACTAGGTCTCCTGCCACAAACAAAAGCTGAGTTTAAAATTCAAGCAACTCAATGCAACATGCAAAGAGGAACAAAGATGAGAAAAAGAGAGAGAAGTCCCTGGTGCCACTTGTCAGGCACAGAGGGCTTTCCTGACCGGGCCAGCTGAGGTGGATCATCATAGATGATCATGATTATAAAGTCACTCTCACTCTGACACCACCACCAGCAAATAGGCTTTAAAGACTGTCCAGAGACAACCATCAGCCCCAAGTCACCTGCCTCATCATTCCACGCCACCCAGAGACCTATCCCACAAATACAAAGTAGAGCTTTCCCTGAGAGAATCAAGATGGAGCCTGTCATGGCTATATTCCTGTTTGTCCCTCTGACCTCGAGCAAGGACCAGTCCTGGGGGATGTTTATAGTCAAACCCTCCCAAAGTTCCAGCCTTTCATGATATTGATCATTAGCCAGATACAGAAACAGGAGCAATTGGAAGACTTCTTCAATTTTCCTATACCAAACCATCCAACTAAAGGCACATTTGCCCACAATTTTTTCTTCTCTTTTTTTGAAATCAGTGATCTAACCCTGTCTGTATTTGAAGTTAACCTCTCCACATTCCACTGGGTCCCACCACCTCTGGTCCAAGAGGACTTTGTTCTTGTATTCTATCTTTTCTTCTGCACTATCAAATTTTCCTCCATCTCCTAGATCAAACCCAGGTATTTATAAACCTGTTATAATAGCTCCCAACTATACAAAAAGGGAAAAATACCAGATTAAGTGTTTAAAGGATGTAACAAAATATATTCCTCTTCTCCAGGTTCTTGGAGATAAAGAGGATTTCAGGAACCATGCATTAGGAGCTAACAATATAGAAATATTTCTAGATCTAGTTCGGATTTTATGCTATGGAATGAAATAATAGGATGAATAGAAGCAAGAGCTAGCTGAGAAATCTATTTTTTTAAAAAAAGACATTTTAGATACTTGTCTTGGCATGAATTTGCATCTTATTAACATTGAGCTAATAAGAGGTCTTATTTTCACATTTATTATGGAAAGCATTATCTCTCTTCTATGGTACTTGAGTCCAATATTATACACATAGCATATGAAATGCAGATGAAGTTTTAAGCCCATCATATCTTAAGTTTGACGAGAAGAAATGAGATGATAACAATGATTCATAACTTCTGAAGCCACAGACTAAATGTCATTTTATCTATGTAGCCTTTTCAAATAACCCTGGCAGAATTAATCACTTCTTCTTTCTGATCCTACAACTTTTTTATTTTCTTTCTTTTTTGTTGATCTTGTACTGGAGACTGAACCCAGAGGCATTCTACCTCCTCTGAACTACAAACCCAGCCCTATTTTATTTTTATTTTGAAACTGGGTCTCACTAAGTTACTGAGGCTGGCTTCAAACCTGCCATCCTCCTATTTCAGCCTCCTAAGTACTGGGATTACAGGCATGAGCCACTACACTACCATAACATTTTTGCACAGACTTCTATATCATGGGGTAGAGAGTATTAGAATAAGCACACAGTCATGAGTTGAAATACCATTGTAGCTTCCCTAACTATAAAATGGCTAAATTGTAGGATCTGCCATTTTTCAATTGAGAGAGTATAAAAAAAAGAAAAAGTAATATAAGGCAATTTTCAAAATCCCTGGTACCAAGTAAATTCTTCTTAATTATTTAATACTTCCTTCCTTTTTTTTCTCAGATATGAGTTGGTCAGCTCTCCCCTACTCAGTGATATGTCACTCCAAAATAATCACAATTGGAATGGCCAGGAGTCTGTTTTTAATGTTTTCAAAGAAAATAGGAATTAGATGAGAAATAAACCCCATTTCTTTTGAAGAGTATCACCTCCAGAATTTTTTTGCCCAAATGACATGATTAACTCCCTAAATACAGAGGTAACCTAAATAATCAATAAGAAACAGCATGGGCAACGACTGTTGCTTTGCATGTTTCTTTCACATGATTTGGAAACTCAGTCTCTCTGTGCTGGTGCAAGGCATCTACTGTGGTGTCGCTGATGGCGACAATGACCGTGGTGCACTCAAGCAGGTGGAAATGTGAACGCGGCTACTGTAGATCATTTATGTAGAGGAAAAGGCTGCGGAACTAAATAGTCCTTGCTTATTGTTTTTGTGCCTTTTCTTTATAACCCATCTTCTTAAATATTATATCAGTTGTCAGTTGTTCTTCACAATCTATCTGCCTTAACCAGTACTGAATGGGTTATTACTGTCTTCAGGCAAGAGAAAACAGGATCTCAATGAAGCCTGGAAGAGTTGATTTGCCAATGAAAAAAAGAAAGAGAGCGTAGTGCATTTTGTGATGTATATTTTTGCTTCTGTTTACCACGTTGACTTTGAAAAATTGAGGTTGACTAAAGAAACACTTCTGATAAGGTGTTCCTACATGGCGATAATCTATTTGCTGTGTATGCTATCTAGAATGATAGAAAGCACCTGAGGCAAAAAGATGTCATTACAGACTCTGTTAGTGTGGGCAGAGAAAAATCAGAATTCAGGCATGCAGCGCATCCTGTTTTATGAGACACATGTGATTTAGCCTCAGCCTCCTTCTTCCCATCCTCTACAATTAGCATTTGCCCACCTGAGGTTCACAGATCAGCAGTAAACAAACTCCAAGTTTCATTTCCATAAAGCGACTGAGGATGGGTCCCCTGGGTGAAGATCGCCTTCCACCCTTCATCTGAGGAATTCAAACCAGTAGATTTGATAATAAATGTTAAGGGTGTGCAATTAACATACAAAGTGGCAGCCAGAAAGGGCACAGCAGACAGGCGTCTGGCTGGAGTCGCTTTTATGCCCTGGAGACCCAAAATAGCTAATAAATGCTGTTCTCTATTTATGTGTTGCCTCTGAGACACTCTGTCTGAGTATTTTCATCTGAGCTCAAGAACTCAGCCCCCAAGGAGGAAAAGGCCACTGTCTTTGCCCTAGATTGGCAGGTAGACTAAATGAAGGACTAAGAAATTATGTGAATTCCCCTAAGAGAAGGCAAGGACTAGTGTGATTCTCTTTATGTCAGGTGTAAATGAGAGTATACTCATTTTTTTCAGTGATATAATCTACTGACATACATAAGATGCTTAGAAAGAATGTATAGTCCTGGTAAGTGCTGAATAACTGACGCTATCACCAGCAGTAGTAGCAGGGTGTTCTATGGCTGGGCATTGTACTGGCTTCCTGGGAGTCAGCTAGTGAACACATATTATTAAACACACACAAGTTAAATATCTCCATACCTTCAAACTATATGAATATGCAAACTAATGAGTCCTATGCTTCTATGAGAAATAAATACGAAGAGAATCACAGAGAACCATAGTTATGTCTACCAGAACAGTAGGATAATGAAGGAGGTCTTCAAAGAATAGATAACAACCCAAAGAACTGCTCACCAGGGAGGCAAAAGTAAGAAGACTTATCAACAAGGTGGAAGTAAGCATAGGGAATGGAGGAATCCAAAGAAGCAAGGTTTGGCTCTTGATCTGATGTCAAAAGGCAGGAGGGAAAAGATGAGGCCAGGGAGAGGTAACCATGGATCGACTGTGGAACGGAATGCTGCCATACAAAGAAGTTTGAGGTGTATGCCATGCGGATTCATTTGACAGTTTCAAGAGGGCTATCTCACAGGATCCCTGAACATAAGACCCTTCAATTTGCAAAAATGCATATGAAATAAACTCTCTACATTGGCTTCCTTACTAATAAAGCAAAGGTTAATATGAATGGAAGGAGTAACATGATAGAAACAAAAGTAACGCCCAAACCTTATGTGTGTGTGGGGGGGAGGTCACAGAACTCTTTGACAGCATCAACTACTTGAAAAAAGCACCAGCATGGTGTAATTCTAATCTCATGTTCCTTTAACTTGCCTGTTTGATTCTTACAGAAGCAGGATATGCTTAAGACACAGACAATGAACTACTTAAAAACATAATGTAGAGTTATGAGTCAAATAAACACAATGCCTGGAACCTACTATGGCTCTACCATGCCAGAAAACAGTTGTTTATGTCTTTTGTGGGGATCCACATGCCACATCGATAGGGAAAATCTGGCCTCCTAGTTTGTAAAAAAGTTTTATAGGAACACAGCCATGCCTGTTCATTGACTTATTGCCTATGGCTACTCTCATGCTATTCAGAGTTGAATAGCTGCAACAGAGACTGGCCCACAAAGCCTAGATGACTCCCTAGCCCTTTACAGAAAAGGTTGGTTGAGCCTTGCTCCAGAATCCCAGATAAACCAGAAGTAGAACGCTTTTATCTAGCCTGGTCAACACTACACCTACCTCAGATTATTCCTGGCCCTGATAGCTCTCATACTCTCTTCAGCGAAATTTTTATCATTTGGGTAGTCCACAGGATGTCTCACAGGTCCAGTTACTCATTAAGTTCTTGCTGATAGATGCTGGTAATCAGAAATTAGGAAGTGCCTCAGAAGAACACAGAGCATGAGCTTACTTGTAGGTGGAATCTAAAGGGATCAAACTTGTAGAAATATATAGAAAGTGGAATGGTGGTTGCCATGGAAAATGTTGGAGAAAGGATGCAAAATTTCATCTATTTACACTGAAAGAAAAAGGTTGGAAGATCTATCATATAATATGATGATTCTGGTTGATAGTGATGTTTATTTGAAAATTGCTTTTATAGTTAGATATAGAATGTCCCATAAAGAGCTCATTTGTTAATATTCAGGGTTAATATAGTTAAGTCATGAGAATTGTAATCAGAGCAGTAGATATATCCATTGTAATGGGTTTATCTGGGTGGTGGCCTGAGCTGGTAGGGTGTGGCTGGAGAAGGTGAGTCCCTGAAGCTGAGGCCTTGGGGATTATATATGGCTCCTACTCCCCTCACTCACTCTTTTGCTTCCAGCCTCCATGATGTGAGGAGCAAAGTGGTGTGTTCTCTCTCTCTCTCCACTTCCTGCTGCCATGCTCTGAGATCTACAATCCCTGGCCTCACATGGACTGAACCCCAAAATTCTCCAAGGAAAATCGTGAGCAAATAAATTTTCCTTCCTCTAAGTTGTATGGTCAGATCTTTTAGATTATAGCTGTGAAAGTGCTGACTAATACAATTGCTAAGAGAGACTATAAGTGTCCCACCACAAAAATATGTATATGAGGAATTAATTAGCTAAATTCAGTGATTCTGTAATGTATAGTATATCAAAATATCATGTTTTACACCATGAATGTATTCAATTTTTATTTGTTAATTAATGAAATAAAACATAAAAATACAAAGTGCCTTAAATCTTGATGTCTAAGATATAAGCAACAAATGGAGATAGATCTCTTAAAAACAACTTTTCCATTGATGATCTGACCTCTGCTGAGTAATTCTAAGCCTGTGAGGTATAAGTGGGGATCAGCAAAGAAGATTCTCCAACTAGGACAGGCCACAGTTTTAAGTAGCTGCCCGTGACCCACCAAATCCAATGGTGCTCAAAGTGTCAGTGGCAGGTTAGAAAATATGAAGCCTATTGCAAACTACAAGAGGAAAATGAACAGTGCATACCTAGAATTTTGAAGCAAGGCCAGGCACTTGGAACTCACATTTCTCTTGTTGACAAAGATCTCTGAACTTGTTACTAGACTCTGGTAGAAATATGAGTCACAAAACCACAAGCTTGGATAGGCCATTTTTCTTTGTTCCTTCTTCGATCCTGCTGCCTAGAAAGCAGATACAAATGTGAAGGTCACGTGCAGGCTCAGTTCAGGGGTGAGTTAAAAGGAGCTTGTAATTATGAGGGCTTCTTGGAGCAGAGCAGCCTCACAAGGCCCTGCAGAGCCCAACATTTGTCTTAGGAAGAGTCTGTTGCTCTCTGGAGTAACATGCTGGAGTACAGAGAAACATGAAATTACTGCCTTAAATCTACAACGGGGTACAAAAGAATATTGTGTGTCCTTTATAGAATAGAGGAAAATCACAGGGTTTTTTATTTAAAGAACATGTGTAAAAAGAAGAACACAGGCTTTGGAATTATATAGACCCAGGCTTCCATCTCCTGTGTACCAGTTTTCAACTCTTTGGTCCTGAGAAACTCACTTAACTTCTCTAAGCATGAATGTCCTCATCTACAAGATGGAGATCGTAATGCCTCTTATAATGCTCTCATGAGAACTAAATGACAACCTATATGCAAACCACGCTAAAAGTTCTCAATTAATAATAAATGAGAGTTGCAATCTCTAGATCTCTGTCGCTATCCACTTTCCCCCATAAAACCAACAACCAACCAAACAAACAAACAACCTCTCCAAATGGGCCATTATAGTTCGATGCTCTGGTAATTATAAAATGGAAGACTGTAATCATAGTTAATAATATGTCAGATTTAAACCACGGGGGAGGAAAAAAAGAGTAAAATAGCACATAGGTTGAGGTTTGTATAACGTGATCTACATGTAAAATGATCTGGAAGGCCGTCTCTAGAAATGCATGTAAAAATGATGTTTGAAGTTCCATGATTCCACAAACATAAAGGAAACAGACCAAATTATATGCTCTTTCATTTCATTCTAAAATGCAGTTCATGCATGTGTATTTCTAACTTTTATAACGGTGCATTAGCTCAGATATGAAAGTTAATCTTAGACAAACTGAACATATGAGATTCTATAGTGGTATATAAGATTTAAGTTAGGCACCTATTTGAAATGACACACGGGAGGAAAGGAGGGGATATGTTGCATTCTGGAGAATTCATGAGACTTCCTGTATTTGTTTTGTACAATGAGGAAAAAGAGGATGCATCAATATTGGCTGAACGTCTAGACCATAGGAGTGGTAACTGGTTCATGGTAAATAGTAGCTCAGACCTCAAGCTACCACTTGGAAGATAAAAATAAGCAGTGCAGAGCTAAAGAGGGAGTCTAATTTAGAGTTAAGAGCAAAAAAATACCATGTCAAATAACAAGGGTTGTTTTAATGTCCAGTGGTTCACCTCTCTGCCATAAGATATCTGATGAGTCAACCTCTCTGCACTTCAAATTCTTCATATATAAGCAATACCATTTGTCTTAGTCAGCTTTGTGTTGCTATAACAGAATACCTGAAACTTGGTAAATTTTAAACAATAGATGTTTATTTGGCTCACAATTCTGGAGATTGGGAAGTCAGGGGAACATATGTAAGAGAACAAGCAAGGGGGTATCACTTTTACAAGAAGCTCAATAACTAACCCACTCCCATGTTAATAACATTAATCCATCAAGAGGAAAGAGCCCTTATGACCTAGTCACCTCTTAAAGGTCCCACCTCCAAATGATATCAATATATGAATTTGGGGGTTAAGTTTCCAATACATGAACTTCGGGGTACACATTCAAGCCATAGCACCATCAAAGTCACAGAAATGAGTAAAGAAGAACTGAATTACTAGGTGTAAATTGTTTGCACATAAACTGATACGGAGTCACTATCCAGTAAGTGTCGTTAAAGGACAACATATATGGTGATTAAGGGCATAAACTCTGGAATCAGGAAGGTCTGTAATTTGTGCTGTTTTGGCCATTGATTTTCTCCGTTTCCTTGAACAAAGCATCTTCCTAAACTGCTGTTCTCCCATATGCCAAATGGTGAAAATGATAGTAGTATCTATCTCATGAGGTCATTGTTAGCTGGTCATTAAAGCAGTCAATAAGTGCATGTCCTTGCTGTTATTACCAAATGGTTAACAACTGCTAACATTTATTAAGCACTTACTACATGACAGACTTGTATACAAACACTCTTCATGTACCATGTTATTTATTTCTTAGAGAAACCATATTAAAGAGACAATAAAAACAGCACCGGTGTCTGAGCAGTAAGGAAACGAAGGCAGAGCAATCCAGATTCGACATTGTCAAAGTTGGAAGCCAAATCCACCTTACGATGCTAGAAAAAGAGGACATATTAAAACTAAAGTAAGTAGAGGCAATAATCAAAATAATATATAAGACCGAAAATCAATGAAACAGAAGATGGATGAACAATAGGGTTAAAGTTGGTTCTTTGAAAATATTAATCACATTGCAAAATCATGAGGAGGAGTGATCAAAGAAAAAACACAAACTATTATTACTAGGAACAAAATAAAGGTGACATCTCTACACATTCTACAGAAATTAAAAGGATAACCAGAAAACATGATGGACAACTTTATGCAAATGAACTTCTCATCTCGCCACAACTAACTAAACAGAATGAGAAGTAGAAAATAAAAAAGCACCCTTTAAATATTTTGCTTTTTAATTTAAAATATTCCCACAAAGAATGTGCTAGATCCATATCATTTCATTGGTTAATTCTACAAGAGAGTTAACCCCCAAAAAAGAATTTCAAGTTTACCCTAACTCTTTCATCTGTCCATTTCAAGTGTAAGACTTGCAAAATCCTATTACCAACACTAGAATAAGACATTAAAAGAAAACTACAGTCTAATTTCCCTCAAAAAACATTGGCACGGAATTTCTGAACAGAATGTTAACTAATCAAATTCGGCAGCATCTAAGAGAACACTATACCCTGACCAAGTAGGGATCATTACAGGAGTGCAGGGTGTTATAACTTATGAAAATCAATCTATGTAATCTGCAAGGTTAATACATTCAAGGGGAAATCATATGATCATTATAATAAATATGGAAAAGTTCCAGCAAGTCAACTCCCTCATGATATAAAGTGCCCACAAACTAGTAAGAAGCAGATTTCCTTAATTCAAGAGGGACATCTGAGAATTCCCTACAGCCTCCTTCATACTTAATTATGAAATATCGATTTTCCTCTCTAAGATCAGCAACAGAACACGGATGTCTGCTCTCACCATTTCTATTTAACAATTCTATTAACATTCCTTGGCCTTACAATAAGGTTAAAAGAGAGAGAGAGAGAGAAAGATATACCTGGTCTGAGATGATAATAGTCAAGACAGCATGTGGTATTGCTGAGAGGATGGACAAGCGCATTAATAGATTTGGAAGAAAGTACAGAAATAAATCCACATCTACACAGTAGGTTCCAAAGCAGCCTATTCTGTTAATGGGAGAAGGAAAACACTTCAGTAGGTGGCAAAAAATGAATTTCAACTTTTATTTTATACCATATGAGAAACTAAATTGAAGTGGATTATAGATCTAAGCATAGAAGCAAAAACTAATTGTGTATGTGTGTGTGTGTGTGTGTGTGTGTGTGTGTGTGTGTGTGTGTGTGTGCATGTGTGTGTGTGTGTGTGTATAACTGGGGATTGAACCCAGGGCCTCATGCATGCTATATAAGTGCTTTACCATGGAGCCACATCCTCAGCCTATTTTATTTTATTTTATTTTATTTTATTTTATTTATGATGAGGTCTCGCTAAGTTGCTCAGGCTTGTCTGGAACTTGCGATCCTCCTCCCTCATCCTCCCAAGCAGCTGAAATTATAGGTGTGTGCCGTTATACCCAGCTAAAACTAAATTTTCTAAAAGAAAACATGAGGTAAAATTTCCACAACATTGGAGTAGGCAGATAATTTTAGAGAGGTCTCAGAAAACAGCAATAAAAAAGGATAAATAAACTTGATAAAAATACTTTAAATTGTTCTTCAGAAGACCTTGTTAAGAAAATGGTTAGAGAAGCTATAGTCTAAGAGAGAAAT
Organism: Glis glis; assembly: GCA_004027185.1. Lineage (NCBI taxonomy): Eukaryota > Metazoa > Chordata > Mammalia > Rodentia > Gliridae > Glis > Glis glis. The sequence continues at coordinate 6,751 of PVJS01031628.1, read as the reverse complement.
ATGTGTAGGCATAAATGTGAAAAAACACTTTTATCCAGAATACATAAAAAATTACAATGCAATAATAATAAGCTGACATCCCAATATAAAACCAAAAATTGGGCAGGAAATTTGTCCATTTCAAAGATGACATACCAATGACCTGTAAGCACATTAAAAAGTGTTTGGCATAATTCATCATTAAGGAAATAAAACAGAAACCATCATTTCTGACCTGGAAGTAATACATATTCCTTCGGTTTTCATTCCAGTATCCCAAACCAGCCAGAAAGCCAACCCAGATGCAAAGAAAGCCAGCAGTTGCCAAAGAATGTGGGGATGTTGTTGAATGTGGTATCTCTGCTGCCTGCAGTTTCTGCAATAACAAAGGGGGAGAGGTGAAGACGGCTTGAACTGGGATGGTAATGGTGAGATGGAAAGGAGTGCACGAATGCAAGAGATATTTATAATGTGTAGTTGACAAGACTCAAATGAATGTGTAAGTCAGGGTAGAAGAGAGGATTCTAGAAAGAGAATAAGGAGAAATATGTAACATTTAAACAATTACTGTTTATTAAATGCTAGTGGAAGACCCCTCTTAAGAGTCCATCCCCTTAGGAAGGAGTGAAATAAGTCATTTATAAATTAGGCTATTAGCATTCTGTTATTACTGCCCATCCTGGTGTTACCTACTAGGAAACAGAGATGTACAACATGTATGCTGGTGACCTATAGCAATCAGGCATATGGCTCTCTTCAATCCCCTATCTACTCTCCACTAACTCAGAATGGGATCTGGGTCACCGATGCTCTCAGTTCCATCTTCTTCATCCAATCATTACTTTGTGTATAGGTATACATATCCTACAGTCTCAGTCTGGCTTAGGGTAAGAGCAGACTCAGCTCACTGGAGCATAGGGTCTGGAATGCTGGAAATAGAATAACCTCAGGTGAACTGGGAAACTATTAGCACACTAACCTGATGCCTTTGCTCCACACCACCTCTGTGTGATCAGGCTAGCCTGCCACTGTGCAGCATTTTTCTCTGTCCACCCATTTCATCTGTGGGTCCTAGAGCCTGTGCTCTTAGTACTTTCCCCAGGGATTACCTTTGTGCCTTGAAACCTACATCTCAGTAGGGACCTGCTGTAATCAGTCTCCTACCAGGAAACAGGGTGCTGGGAGGTGAGTATGTTCATGTCCCACCCATAAGATCAGCACACCCAGTCTAGTATCTTGCTACGTTGGCAGGACAAGACAAACACATAATAGGGCTACAAGAAATCTATGCTGTGCACAAAAGGTACATGATACAACAATTTAGCCTTGTCACTCACCTACCAGCCTGCGACAGAGTGCTATCATGTCTCAACAGACTTTTTGGAGTTATTCATACTGGGACTGAACTTTGCTTATTTTAAAAAAAAAACTTTTTGAATAAAAATGGAAGATGCTCATTATTTTTCAAAAGCAATTTACACATAGAACAAAATCTTTATGCTTATGTTTTTCACTGTTGCTCTTCTCGCCAAGCTCAAATTCTTGTTTTCTCCAATGCTTGACTATCTTGATTCGAAGGCCATTTAGTCAACTGGATTTTGTCACCCAGAAGTGTCCATGAGCATAGTACATTAAAAAGGAGGACATCCTTTTTAATATTTGGGCAACTTGGCATAAAATGCTTAGGTACATTTTTTTTTTAACTTGTATTCTTGAAATGCATGAAGTCATCTTGAAATGTTTCCCAGGATAGTTTTTTTTTATTCTACTGGATCTTTGAATATATTTCGGGGTCTTCTTTTGTGCTGTTATCCTCTGAAGAAGCACTAAGCCAAGTTTATAGTGTGATTCACTTACCCGTATTATAGTCATCAACATCCCTGTCATCATTATTTGCCTCTACACTTCTCTGTACTGTGCTAGTAGCTTTCCTGAACATAGAACAACATATGTATGACTGCTTTCAGTTGTGTATATTTTATTGCTTCTAAGGCAGCTTTAAATATATTTATTTATCATTTAATTTATTTTATACTTTTCCCCTCAACTTTCTAGCTTATTTATTTGATTCGACTCCCATTCTTTTGGCTTATATTTGCTTTTTTGTAATCCTGCAGCTCTTTCTTATTCTTGTTGTTTTGTGCTGAGAAACCCTTTAATCTAAAGTTGCTTTGAGCCTTAATGAATAGCTGTGCAAATCCCTTCCGCAGTTTCTTTGGGCAATTAAGTTTTCGAATATATTTCTTTTCCATCTCACTTCCAGTTAATAATTTATTTGTTCCATTTTTGTGCCAAAACCCAGCACTGGCTCCTTCCTGGTTCTCAATTATCTTCAAAAGGGCTTAGTTCCTGGGGAGAAAGAGGGGAATGAGCCCTGGGGAGGGAGGCAGGTGAATCCTGCTCTAGTTTTGTGTTCTTCAACATTCTTTCACAAAAGCCTTTATTTCTATCCTCTGGGTAGCATTAGCTTTTAAGAGGTTACACATTCACCTATTCTTTCACTTCATTTCATTTTGATGGTGCTAGGGATTGAACCCAGGGGCATTTTACCTCTGCGCTACATCCCCAGGCCTTTTTATTTTTTATTTTGAAACAGGGTCTTGCTAAGTTGCTAAATCTGGCCTCAAACATGTGATCCTCCTGTCTCAGCCTCCCAAGTGCTGGGATTATAGGCATGTGCCACCATGCCTGGCCTATTAATTCATGGATTCATTCACTTATTCATTCATTATTTCTGAAGACATTTGTGTCATCCATGTTGATGAAGCCTCTACATGGTGATTCTTACTCCACACTTTGGGATGCTGTGGTAGATGGAATGAGCCAGGACTTAACCTTTTAGGTTCTTAAATTTTAAGGGGGGTGATCGACATTAAACAAGTAAATTGAAATATATAATTGCACTGTCGTTTCATTGACATTAAAGTTGCTTTAGAAATTCACTTGTATGAGTTAGACAGCTATAATGTGGCCAGGGCAAGTCATTGGAACACTCAGATTTCTCATATAAAAATAGAAAATATAAATAAAACTGCCCTCTGATGGTTCTGATGAGTCTTCATAGGCAAAACATGCAATCAACCTTCAGTATCTACTGGGGACTGGTTCTAGTACCTCTTGCATGTACCAAAATCTGAGGTGAAACAACCAGTTGGGCAATGCTGAGCAGCAGCTGGTCACAAAGCAGCAGGCCAAGCAGCTTACACACATCATTCCCTTAACTTTTGCAGTCTTTACGGGTTCACAATCTCTCCATTGTGCAGATGAGGATGCAGAGATCCAGAAGACCGAGGGTCCAGCTTGTAAAAAGCGAGTAAGCAGTGGAGCTGCAGTTAAGCACAGGTTGCATGAGTCCAGGTTGCATGTTCTTGACCATTTGGGAGAAAGTGCAAGATAAATAAGAACGTTCTAACAGACCTAAGTCATCAGGATCCTGTGAAAAATAAATAAGATAATGCACTTACAAAAGATGATGAGGCAGTCACCTCATGTCCCAGGAGGCGAGTGAGCAGAGACTATCCACAGAGACCTAAAGTTGAGAGTATAGGTACCCTGCTCAAGTCCACGTGACCAGTATCAGATTAGTATACAAAGCAAATGCAGGCTCCACTGACCCCAAAGCTTGTGCTTTAAGTGTCTGTCTCATACCGACAGCCAACGTCCCTTTCACTGTAGGTGTTTCAATTTCATGGCTTCTGCTTTAGTTTCCTGTAAGTGGCTCACCAAGAGTCGGGTAGACTTCAAGACCTCCTCCCTCTCTCATTAGCCAGGGCTTTCCTGTACTGAGAACTTGTGTTTAAAATCCCCACAGGACCACAGATGAAGGGCCAGCCCCTGGGTTGCCTCCCAGTCCCTTTCCATCTGGTTTCAAAGAAAAAGACAAAGTGTCCTTTCTTGAACTCCACACTCTCTTTCTTCAGAGGAAAATGCTCACTGTTCTTTCCTCTTCTGTAATCCTGAGGCTGGTGATCAGGACCCTCTCACCTGCCACATAACATAGATCAATCACTAGTCCTGAGAGTGATTGATGCTATTTGGAAAGGAGAGGTACAAGGAAGGAGTGAAACGGTGTCCACTCAGAGGTAGGCTTTACGTGAAGGCTGGCCCCCTACACGTCTCCAGGAGGGATGCACATTTCCAGTAGGAAAGAGAACTGGCCCCTGGGGGTCTTGGTGTGACTTCTCTTCCATGTGTATGGTTTTGACCTTCATGTCACTTAGCAGCGGACTGGGCCTGGCTGGGCCCCACATGCACGTGTGAGATGGGGCCGCCATCCAGCCTGTTCCTCTGCCAGGGGCAGTGGAGTAGGGGCAGCAGCCTCACTCCTCCGTGATTTAGCCATTTTCTGCTGCTCTTTGCGTCTCTCCCTTTAAGAACTACCAGAAACTTCTGTTTCTTTCTCTCTCTCTCCCTCTCTCTCTCTCTCCCCCTCCATTAGTAGTTTATTAGAAATGATACCACCAACAGATGAATAAAGAAAATGTGGTACATACACACCATGGAATTTTACTCAGCCTTAAAGAGGAATAGAATTATCTCATTTTCAGGACATTGGATGGAACTAGAGAGCATCATGTTATGTGAGATCAGCCCTGATTTTCTATCAAGGGCCACATGTTTTCTTTCATATGTAGAAGCTAGAGAGAAAATAGCAAAGAAAAAGGACTTAATGAAAATGAGGAGAGAGACCAGTAGAATAGTGGAAGGGGGTTGGGGAAGGGTGCAGGGGAGGGGAAAAAAGGAGGCTTAAGGAAAGAAACCAAATAATTTTATGCTTGTATATGAATGTATCACTACCAATCTCACTAGCATGTATGGGGAGAAGGGGAGAGGGATGGGGTGCAGAAGGAAACACACCAAACAACATTGTCCCAAGAGAGACGTGGATGTGGGAGAAAATTCAGAAGCTCTCTATACCCCATCTTTAGGGGTTTCATGGAAGTTTTATCTCTTGCCACCATTGGTTATTGACTTCTCAAATTCTTGATCGATTTCTGGCATTGTCTTATGTCTTTCAGTAAAATTTTACAGTTTTTTTTCACCTTACAAATATTCTACCCTGTGATGTGGGACCAGTGAGGAGGCTGAGGTTGTGGCTATTAATAAATGAATCATCTAGAAATGACACTGAGATCCTATTTCAATCATCTTTCCTGCCTTTCCCTGTGAAGAAGGTCTTTATGACTATAAGCAGTTTAATTCTATTCTTTCAGTGTAAGCTCAAAGTTTTGCAGGCACATTTGAGTTAACAAAATCTTAATCTAATCAATATATCTGTCCTTGTCCTCTTAAACTATACAAGGGTCTAAAAATCCTTTAATTCAGATTACCCCCTTCCCACCCAACTACTTATGTTATTTAAATTTTTAATGCCACCTTATACTTAAAATCTGAAATGATTCATCATCTTTATTCAGGAGATTGAGTTCTAAAGCTGATTCTTGTTTGGGTTGCCATGTGTTGATTGATCCTAGGCTTTTCCTGGCTGTTTTTCCACTCAGCTTTTTAGGAGTTCATTTTTTGTTTCTTTATAGCCCTGGTTTTCTATGAATGACGGTCCTCTCAGGGTTTTATTTTATTTTATTTTATTTTGGGGGAGAGTAAAGAGGTTGTGAAAATGCCTACTATTTCATCATTGAGTGATAATTTAGCTCAGTATAAAATTCCAGGTTGCCACATTCCTCTGACACATTGAAGATGCTGCTACATAATGTCTGTCCAGAGTTGCTGATCTTGAGAAATTGCTGAAATTTGCTGTCAGTGGAACTAGTTCTTTGAAATGAATCTGCATTTTTTTCTTGTCTGTTTAAAAAAAATCCTCCTCCCTTTCTCTTTGGTTTTCTGTTTTAATAAAATATATCTAGGAGTGTATTTATGTATTTACTTATTTATTTTTGCTATATATTTTCTATTGTTCTTGACTCTGGGAATTCATATTTCTCACAAATTCAAGAAAATGCACAAATATTTTCTCTTTGAGTATTCTCTTCCTCTCATTATCTCTATCTTTGCATTCTGGGCCTCCTAGAGGTGAATAGGACCTTTTTAATCTGCTCTCCATGTTTCTAACCTCTCAATGTTTGCCTCTCATCACTGGCTACAGTCTGGGTAATTACTCTCCGATGAGGTTTGTCTTCCAGTCCGCTAATCTTTCTCTAGTTGCTACTAATCTGATAAGGTGGTGTTTTGTTTGTTTGTTTGTTTGTTTGTTGTGTTTTGGTTTTGTTTGTTTGGAACTGGGTATTGAATCCAGAGGCATTCTACCTCTGAGCTATATCCCCAGTCATATTTTATGTTTTATTTTGAAACAGGATCTTGCTAGGCCTGAGTCTGGCCTCAAACCTATGATCCCCCTGTGCCATTCTCCCAAGTACTGGGACTACAGGTGTGTGCCACTACACCCAACTTAATCTAATGTTTAACCCACCTTTCCCTGAGGATGTCCTTCCAGTGAAAATTGTTACGGTTTGGAGTGATGCCGCGGGTTTTTGTTCTTAGCTAATTTAGAAAAAGTTAGCCAGAACTACTGTTGCAAGCTTGAACAAAGTTTTTTTTATTATACAGAAAGAAACGGGGGACAGAGTAAACAAAGCACCACGCCAGAGGTGACGTAGTGGAGTGCCTTGAAAGTAAGGCACTGAGGCCCTTTGAACATACATAATTTTTATAAGAATTATTATCCCTTGTTTCTTATCTCACTTAACCAATAGTCTTCTTTTCCCACCAAAAGCAGGGACAGATCAGCCAATTAAACCCTTTTTGTTAGCCCCCT
>PVJS01031627.1:0-23279 GCA_004027185.1 Glis glis | reverse complement strand
AGAAAGAAAGAAAGAAAGAAAGAAAGAGAGAAAGAAAGAAAAGGATCAACCAGAAGTAAGGTCTCATGTGGTTGTTTTGCTTTCTCCATCCGTCTCCCTCCATCCCATCTAGAATATAATTTCTTTGAGGGAAGGTGGCATCTGGCTCATCTCTGCATCCTTCAGGCAGCCTCTGGCATGGAGCTTAGTGTTGAGTAGATGTTCAGTAAAGAGAATCTTCAGTCGCTCCCTACAATATTTGCAGCAGCTGCTGTGGCCACAGGCCCCCCTTCTCCCCGTGCTGGGTTCAGATTCAAGTGCTCTTCACAAGACTACTTCACATACATCCTGCCAAACTCGACCCAGATTCCTTCCCTGTATCCCTAAGTCCAACTTCCATTACACAAATGCAAGATGGAGATCCCTACAGAGATCAGACACCTGAAGCCTGCTCCCGACTTTGTTTTTATGCATACACTTTTTAATTTTAGGACAACTTTAGGTTTACAGGAATGTTGTGAAGAGAGTACACAGTTCCTACATACTCCTCTCCCAGCTTCCCCCATGGTTAACATCTTACATTACTATGGAACATTTGTCATAAGTAAGGAACAAACATTGATATGTTACTATTTGTTGCTGTTGTTAATTTAGTAATATAATTTTATTTATTTATTTAGTGTGCGTGCGCGCATGCGTGTGTGTGTGTGTGTGTGTGTGTGTGTGTGTGTGTGTAGAGCCGGGAATTGAACCCACTGGTGTTGTACTCAGAGCTACACCCCCAGCCCTGTTTTTAAAAAAATTGTATTGGTGCATTATATTCATACATTATAATGAAGTACAGAGTCATAGAGAGACATACATGCACATAGCACTTGGTGAACCTCCCCTCCCCCTGCACTTCCACCCCACTCCTGCCCCTTCCCCGTACACAATATTGGCATTGATAATTTTGTATATATATATATTGTCAATTGAAGTGTTTCCTTCATCAAGTTTCCCTCCCCTTACTCGCCTCCCTCCTCTAGACCCCTCTATCTTCCTTTGTCTGGAGTCCCTTTTGTATTCCAATTTCTCCTTAGCTTCGACATATGAAGGAAAACGTATGACTCTTCATTTCTTGTGACTGGCTGTTCTCACTTAGCATAATCTCTAGTTCCATCCATTTTCCTGCAAATGACATAGTTTTGTTCTTCTTTATGGCTAAGTAAAATTCCATTGTGTAAATATCCCATAATTTGATATGTTACTATTAACTAAACTCCACACTTAATCCAGATTTCACAAGTTTTCCTGTAATGACCTTTTCCTGTTCTAGGATCCCATCCAATGTGTCACATTTCATTTTATGGTCACATCCCCTTAGCCTCCTCAGGTCCACGGTAACTTTTGGGACTGACAGATCCTTGTATTTGATGACCTCAACAGTTTTGAGAAGGTGCTTCATAGAATAACCCTCCATTTGGGCTCGGCTGACATTTCCATGTGCTGGACTGTGCTAAGGGTTATGGGAGGAAGAGCGCAGCATGGAGGGGGAGCCCTCTCGTCAGAGGACAGAGGCATTCTCCTCACATCTGTGCCTTTGCTTTTGAGAAGAGCTCTGCTGTGATGGTGGCTCTGGAGTCACGTGGCCCAGCCTCACACCCTGCTCCACCACCCATCACACGTGACCTCAGATAAGTCAGACAAGTCCGCTGTTCTCACCAGGTCTCGCTTGCTTTGTTTGTAGGCTGGAGTAACAATCCATCTGCCGTATGTATTCATAGTATTTAGTGTAGCACCTGACACGTGGTAGGCATTAAAGGAATAAAGCAAATTTCTCCCATGTTTCCAATCCACTGAATATGGAAGTTCAACTAGGTGATATTTATTGTGTCTTTTAGTCATAATTTTTTTTTTGTGTGTGGTATTGGGGATTGAACCCAGAGGCATTCTACCTCCAAGCTACACCCCCAGTCCATTTTTTAGTTTTTGTTCTGAGTCAGGGTCTAGCCAGTTGGCTGAGGCTGGTCTCAAACCTGTAATCCTCCTGTCTAGGCCTCCCAAATATTTGGATTACAGGTGTGTGCCATGATGCCTGGCTTAGTTATAATATTACTGATATAGCATGAAACTATTCAGGTGTTTTGCAAATAAAAATGGACTCATCAATGTATACTATTTTATAATTCTTCATTTGAATTCTTCAATTACCCTCTGGCTTAGCAATATTCTGCCAATATCAGTTGAGTTCCTCTATATATCAGAATCAATTACAGTGTTTAGGAAAACAGTGGACATAGAATTAGGAGATGTGAGATCAATCAGGAGACTGGAGTTGATGTTACTGGTGTTACGTCTACAGAGTTTCATCTTTAGTACCAGAGATGAGTTGACCTTGACCAGCAAGGCCCCTTCCGTGGGACCCATTGGAACGACCTCGGTAGATATGGAGAGCTGAGACGGGGGGTGACCTGGGATGGTAAGCGGAGAGCAGCAGAGCAGAGTGGGGAGAGAGTCACCTTGGGGAGCACTTGGCAATCCCAGTCTACCAGGCAGAAATTGTCTAGCAGGGCTCCAGGCTTAAAGAGTAGTTAGAAGACCTGCTGTTGGTTTAACCTCATCTGCAAGAGGAGGATAATAATTCCCAGCCCCCTGAATTTCCGAGAGGCTCTAATGGGACTGTATACATGGAAAAAGCTTTGTAAGCACAAAAAATGCTACTCAGACGTATCGTTATTTGTGAGTGTGCAGGATGGAAAACATGAGTGGTGAGTGGAAATGGGCTTTTCATACTTATAGGAGTGTAGACGTTCTTCCTGTCTACAAAGCTCAGCGATGTGTCCCAAGCAAGAGGCTAGCACAGAGCAGTCTGCTCTCCATAGCGCTTAGGAATTGTGGAGCTTAGAAGTCTTTGTAAATCTTGAGGCAACTTGGATAAACCCTGGAACAACTCAGTCAAACAACAGATGTACAGAAGTCTAGATTCAGCAAGGTTGGGAATTAATGGCAATCTTGCTTCTCTCAGATAAGGGCTTCTGCTAATTAACATTTTAAATTTTAATGTGTCAGTAATTTAAGAGGCCAGTTTTCTTGGGTTGTGGGTTTCCCCTCTCCTATGAAGAATGATATTGCAAGGGTAAAATCACTGAGCAGGGCAATCCCATGAAGCGTATTAAGAAGGTGAAGACGGTTAGGAGATTGTCTCAGGATGTTCATTCCTTCTTTTCTAAAGGCTGGCTCCTGATTTTTATTTTAAAACAACTCTTATGAAATTTGGGGTGACGAATCTAGTCTTAAAATCTGAGACACAGGACTTGAAATTGGGACTATCTCAGAAAACAGAGGTCAAATGTAAATAATAGAAGCCATTGCCCAAGTTAGTGCATTTTGATTGTGCCTAAAATGAACCAATATAGTCACTGAGAAAGTGAAAACATCAATCAGCTCTTTGTTTCATCTAGAGCAGGGATGGGATTGGCTAACTATAGCCCATAAGCCAAATTCAGCCCTCCTCTCGTCTTTGTAAATAAAAGTTTTATTGGAACAGAACCATGGTCATTTGTATACATGTTGTTTACGGCTACTCGCATACTACAACAAGTTGAGCCATTGTGACAGAAACTGCATGACCCACGACCCCTAAAATATTTACTATCTGGCCCTTTATAGAAAAAGTGCACCAAACATAAGATGAGGTAATTTTAGGAGGTCCAAAGGTAAACATTGTTTTATTTTAATAGTTGTGCACTTATTTTGTTATGTATTCAAAAAGATAGGACTGCCAATCTGCAGTTTTGTGGGTTTGTTGTTGTTGTTGTTGTTGAAGACAAGCTAAAGAAAATATATAAGGAAAATCTGGATCAACCTAAGGAAAAATACTAGATAAGAAATAGCACAGAAAATGTGATATGTTATGCAAACCTCTGTTATGTGAGAAATACTGTTATACTGAGAAAGAAACAATTTGTTGATTTTCATATTAAATCGACCTTCTTGGTTCTAAGACAACTTGACCTAAGAAAGGATTTTAACAAATATGCTTTTAATTTACTGCTATTCAAGACTTAAAATAGTTTGTAGCAAAAAAATAAAACAGGTAGGCCACACATAGTGGCACACCTGTAATTCTAGTACTTGGGAGACTGAGACAGGAGAATTGCAAATTTGCAGCCAGCCCCAGCAACTTAGTGAGACTCAGCAATTTAATCAGACCCTGTTTCAAAACAAAAGATAAAATAGGTCTGCGGGTATAGCTTGGAGGTACAATGCCCCTTGGATTCAATCACCAGTACAAAAAATAAAATAAAAATAAGCAAATAAAACAGGTAGAACAATGGCTTTCCACCCACAAACATGAAGATGAGTATAGATGAACACCTCATTCCCAGAAACACAGCCATAAGCAAACCTGTGTTGGTGAGGGAGGGAGAACACAAAAGAGCTTTTGGAATATTTTAGTAAAACATTCATTCAATTTTTTTCATCAGAAATGCTTTTGGCTGACTGGAAATCTCCATAAGGCCAGAAGGATTCAGAGAATCTTTCTGTTTTGTCCTGTGATTGTGAGGACAAGAACTCAAACTGGCCCGGTTCTACTATCTGTGGTTAAGTCCATACGCATTAAAAAAAAATACAGCTCCCCTCACATCCTAGCTTCAGTGTTTCTCTAAGTACTCACCATTGAATATTTGTAGGTTCGGATTTTTTTTTTAAGTTCAGTGGCTAAATAACATTGGGAAAGAAGCACTGATGTAAACAGAGTTGGACTTGCTCACAGTTTTTGCAAGACCTTCCAACAGCTGTATGGATTCAGAGGATCCAACTTTGCCCAAACCTATCTGACCCCAGAACTCCTGTCTCATGGAACATTTCAGGAAGTGCCGCTTTGAAGGATCCAGAGAAAAGCAGACATGGATGACACCAATACGATTGGGGTCCAGAACATCTCATTTTGACTCTTTGAAATTCCTTCCCTTTGGGGTATATGTCAATCTAATGAGAAACAAGTGTTATGACAGCAGATGCTGTAACTTCAAACAGGAGAGGACTCGTATACAGAGAACACTTGGGGACTTTGGAAAACAGTCTGTTTTGGAATCAAACTTTTAGAAGGCCAATTAAGAATAGATACCAAAATCCTTAAAAATGTGCATTGTCTTTAGTAAGCAATTCCACTTTTTCAAACCTATGCTTTGGAAATCATCAGAGATACGTGCATAAGAGAATTCCCTGTAGAGTGATTTATAATAATGAAACATTGGAAACAATTTAAATATTCAATAATAGAGGGTTGTAGGGAAGCTTTAACATATTGGACTATCAAGCAGGCATTAAAAATCATATTACTAAAGAGTACTTACTGACGTAAAAATTGTTCTATATGTGTGTGAATAAAAATACTATTAAATGTTATTCACAGTATCATACTTTTATAAAACTGTGTAAGTGAATAAGAATGAAGAATATTAAAAGGACTTAAAGGCATTATAAATAGTGGGATTATTTGAGAGTGGTGGAAGTATTCTTTCTTTGTGCTTTTCCATTTGCCAATTATCCTGCATTGAACATATACTATATAATTAGTAAAAAGGTAAGGCTTAATTACAGTAGAACACTGTATAGAAAACAGATTTCTCCTTCTATCACTTTCTCCAAAAGGACATACAACGTGGACCATTTTGCAAATGCACTAATTATGTACTGCTAGTACCAAAAAGAATTTTCTCCCAGGTGTGAGGATGGCAAAGTAGGATACAAGAACTCCAGAGGCTTCATGACTAAATATCTGTCTTCTTGGTTTGTTCTGTTCAGAAACATGCCACCAGGAGCAATGATGGTGCCGACATCTACGGAAATGACCTTGGCTTGGTAATCCAGGTGGACAACATCCCCGCAGCTCATCAAAGCCGAGTCAGCTCATCCCATACATCAGCTCCACCTATATATAGCTCAAATCTCCATGGCCTTGTCACTGTCTTGTCCCTACTTGTCCCCCACCTGACAGTGCCAGGGATAAAATGTATTTGAGTCAGGGCAGCTGTGAAGCAATGTCCTCAGGCTGGAGAGCCACCCAGACAGGACCAGTGTTCCATCTCAGTGGCTTCAGCATCAGTTATTCAACTCTGTCTTCAGCAGCTTGTTGGGAAGAACTAAACCAGGCAGTAAAGATCTCTGTCCACTGCATGTTGAAGAATTCTCCGAATGTCATCCGTTATTTAAAGAAGAAAATCGGTGTGCTGCTGGGGATGTGTGATCTGCTCTGCACTCACTGTGTGACCTTAAATAAAAAGTCCCCCTGCTCTGCACCTCCGTTCCCTTGCCTGTTTAATGAGATGCCTGGACTCACTTAACAGATGTGCTCTGGGTTCCTGCTCTCACACAGGTGCACGAGAGAGACATGATCTTGGCCTCCGTGGAGCTCACAATTTAGTGGAATGGACAAAAAATGATTTCCTAAAGGCAGATCCAAAGCATTGTGGGAAGAGAAAATGTGAGTAAAAAAGGAGAAAATACACAGATTCTCCTGGAACCAAGTGACAGACAACAAAGGCAGACTCAAAGAGTCGCGGAAGACTTCTTAGAGCTGGAAGCATCTAGAAAGCACCTTCTAGAAGACATACTGAAGTATAGATTGAGTATCCCTGATCCAAAATGCTTGGGACCAGAAGTGTTTCAGGTTTGGATTTATTCAGACTTCGTTTTTTGTTGTTGTTGTTGCTGTTTGGGCCTGGGGATTGAACCCAGGGTCATTCTACCCCCATTATATACCCCCCAGCCCTTTTTTAATTTTTATTTTGAAACTGGGTCTCACTACGTTGCTGAGGCTGGCCTCGAACCTGAGATCCTCCTGTTTCAGCCACCCAAGTACTGAAATTACAGGCAGCATGCGCCACCATGCCTGGCTCAGACTTTGGAATATTTTCATACTAATGAAACATCTTGGGGAGAGAACCCTAGTCTAAACATAAAATTCACTTCCATTTCATAGGGTAAAAGTACTTTTATTCAGTATTTTTAGTACACTTGCCTTATGACTGCCACCTATCACATGAGGTCACGTGTGGAATTTTCCACTTTTGACAGCATGTCACTGCTTATGAAGTTTCAGATTTCAGAGCGTTTTTGAATTTCAGATCTTTTGGATTAGGGAATGCTCAACCTGTATGAGCAAGAGTTAATGAAAGAGGGATGGTGGAAGGAAGCAATTGCTTGTCAAAGGCCACAGGAGGGTGAGCAACAAATTCAACAGATAAAAGGAAATGCATATAGCTAAATCGAGACTGCAAGAGGAACGGAGGAAGATGATGGTAAACCATGTAAAAGAGTTTAGACAGGCCCAGTCCAATAGGTTTAGAGAGTGGGCCACACATGTCAGTTAAAATCTTCCAGCAAGCCGGGCGTGGTGGCGCACGCTTGTAATCCCAGTACTTGGGAGGCTGAGACCAGAGGATCCAGGTTTGTGGCCAGCCTCAGCTACTTAGTGAGGCCCTCCACAACTTAGACCCTATTTCCAAATAAAAAAAATAAAAAATAGGGCTGGGGGTATAGCCCGGAGGTAGAATGCTCCTGTGTTTAATCCCTGGTACCACCAGAAAAAAAAAATAATTAAAAAATAAAATCTTCTAGCAGCTCCATTTTTAAAAGTAAAAGAAACACCTAAAGTTAATTTTAGGAATATATTTTAGCCAATCTAATGTATCTAAATTATTTTATCAGCCGGGTGTGGTGGCGCACGCTTGTAATCCCAGTACTTTGGGAGGCAGAGACCAGAGGATCAGGGTTTGCGGCCAGCCTCAGCTCTCTCTCTCTCTCTCTCTCGCTCGCTCGCTCTCTCTACTTAGTGAGGCCCTCTGCAAGTTCGTGAGACCCGATTTCAAAATAAAGTATAAAAAATAGGGCCGGGGGTGTAGCCCAGAGGTAGAATGCCCCTGCGTTCAATCCCTGGTACCGCAATAAATAAATAAATAAATAAATTATTTTTATCAGTGCGATAATCATTGTTACATAATTATTAATAAGATATTTCAATACCTTTTTTTCCTACTAAATCTCTGACATCTGACATGTATGTTTGCAGCTCATCATAACTTGGACTCACCGCCTCTCGGGTATTGCACAGCCACATAAGGCTGGTGGCTACTGTGCGGGGAGGCATGAGTTTATAGCTCACCCTTCATTAACACAAGCCCACCAGACGGTGGTAATGAGTGGTGGACATTATGATCATTCAGGTGCTCCTGAGTGGGTGAGGGATTGTGGGTGTGATGGAGAAAGGTGAGCATCATGGGAAACAGGAAGGAGGATAGTATGGAAGTCTAAAGGAGACTTTAGCAACGTGAAGAAACAGATCTGGACAGGGTCAGGAGACATTTAGGAGGAGACTAAACCATCTTGACATGCACATGCGTCTCAGACCCAAGAGCTGCTTCACAAGGCATGAGGATGTATTTAATTTTTCTCCTATGACCTCTTCAAGCTGAAAGTCACAGCCTGGGAGAGAAGTCACAGAGGCAAAATCAGTTTCTTAGTAGCCCTGTAGCGAATCGTTTGGGTGAATGGTTAATGGTGCTATTTTGACCCTTTACTGTCTATACAGAGTGAGACAGAGGAATCATCCAGAGAGACTGATTGTTGTTGTTGTTTTTTTTTTTTCTCTCTCTTTCCATCAGCTGACACATTGAATCTATGGAGAGAGGAGGGGAGAGAGAGGTAGGTGGAGAATTCAGCTTCTGAGGGGTGATTACAGCCAGAGAGGGACTGAAAGAGACATCCCCAGGCCCCATATTTCTTTTGCCACCAGTGTCTTCCAAATCAAATGAGCCCAATCTGCAGATCAAAATGAGATTTTTCTTATTGACTTCCCTGGAAGCTTAGCCGGCTCTCTGCAAATCGAGTCAGGCGCATCCTGCATCCTCATCAACCGCTGCCGACTGCCGGGATGTCGGAACTGGGCCAAGGCTGGCAAATCTGTCACTGATGCATGAGGCCAGGGAAAATCCAGCGCTTATTGGCCTGGCAGTGCTGACCTGGTTTGTCCATAAATGAAGAGCAAATGCAATTTGCAAAACACATAGAACTGATAAGGGGTTACAACAAGGTGGGGCCGGAGTCGTTTTTCTAACAGCAGGCACACTTGAGGAGGAGACAAAGCAGATCTCAAGCTCAATAATCGGAGAGTGTTTCTTAGAGTGTGTGCTGTCTTTATCATAATTACCTTTCCCCATCAAACTCATACTCAATAACCATCTTGATCATAATTATCCAAAGAGTTTGTTAAGAATACGTACATCTGGGTCTAATCTCCAGCCAGTTGGATTAGTGTCTGAGGGTGGGGCCTGCCCCCAGGTAATTCATGCACAAGGTACAATCTAAGAAGTCCTTGAAGAAGGAAAGTGGGATAAGAGATTTCCACTGTGTAGTGGGAAAACACTGAACTTGGAGTCAGTCTACTTGGTTCTTCATATCGACTGCTGTTAACTGGCCGGGTGGTCTTAGAGTACAGTGAATAAAATGGGGTGTGAAATAAGATGAAGGGGCTACAGGCCTACCTGCCCTGCCATGTGGTGATGAATAAGAGCTCAGGTGAGTCTCACACTCGCCACCAGAAAGAGGCAGAGGCAGCCTCAGGAGACCTTGAAGAGTGTTCTAGCTCTGATCTTATTTCTTTCAATCACCTAAGCTCAGTTTCTTCAGCTGAAAAATGGGAATGCTATGCTCTGTTTTAGCTATGCTATTTGAGGGATCCAGTAAAATGATGCACATACATTTTGAAAAAAATGTTTTAAAAATTTGACACAAATATGAACTAGGGTTAAACCATGATAGAATTATCTCTATGTAGGATATTACTTGCTATGAAACTATTTCTATGCTGAGAGAGTCCCCCCTAAAAAGCAGAACATTCCATGTTTTTTAGAAAGCACAAGTTCAAAAGGATTTCATTTTCTATGGATTGCATAGTGTGAAATTGGCCAAATTAACTTCTTTTTTTTTTGCGGTATCGGGGATTGAACGGAGGGGCGTTCTACCACCGCGCTATACCCCCGGCCCTATTTTTTATACTTTATTTTGAAACCGGGTCTCACGAAGTTGTGGAGGGCCTCACTAAGGAGAGAGAGAGAGAGGGAGAGAGAGAGAGAGCTGAGGCTGGCCGCGAACCCAGATCCTCCGGTCTCCGCCTCCCAAAGTACTGGGATTACAAGCATGCGCCACCACGCCCGGCTCCAAATTAACTTCTGCTGGCCGTCTCCCTCTCTCTTTCTCTTGCCCTCTATTTATTTATTTATTTATTTATTTATTTATTTATTTTTGGTATTGAGGATTGAGCACAGGGGCATTCTACCTCTGAGCTACACCCCCATTCCTATTTTATTTATTTTGAAACAAGGTCTCGGTAAGTTGCTGAGGGTCTCACTAAGTTACTGAGGCTGACCTCAAAACTGCAATCCTCCTGTCTGAGCCTCCCAAGTACTGGGATTACAGGAGTGCACTACCACATCTGGCTTGGCCCTCTCCTTAATAATGCTTCCAGCCTAAGTTTTATATCCCCAAACAGAAAACCTGCATGCAGATAAATAAATAAATAGCCCTCACTAAAAGTCACACTTTAACTTGGCATTCAAGTCTACCAATAATTCAGCCACTGTCTTTTAACATCTACCCAATACCAGCTAAATTTGATTATTTGACAATATTCCCTGTGTTTTGCCACTTCACAACTATGTGCTTTTTTGTGCCTTATCCTTGGTGTGACATGCCTCCTTTCTTACCCCATATTCTATCAGATTTCCCCTAAAAATATGAATATATGTAAACGTTCAGCTTCAATGATATTGAATTTGTTGCTGTATATAAAGGCGAGACAAATACACAAACAAAAAAATGGAACATGACCTAAATGCCCAACAGAACAGAAACAATTAAATAAAGATAGTTGTACAATAGGGCACGATTCACCTGGACATATGTTGCTGTGAAAGAGTGTTGAATGGCATGAAAATATGGTCATGAGATACTGCTAATTGAAAGAGAAAAATAAGAACCATTTTAAAAATCATCTGTAAATAAGAGAACACAAATAACAGAAGGACAGACACTGTTCTCTAGAGAAATGGAGCCATGATGACATGTGGAATTTGCTGTAAGGCCACACTAAGAAGAAAAGAACGGCAGAACATTTCTCAGGACCAACACAGAGTTCTCACAGGGAAACAGACACTTGCTTACTATTTAAAAGTGCAATATCATTTTGGGCGAGGGGGCCAGATCATCCCATGCTGGTCTTCCCATAATGTAGCTCCTCTCGGCCTCAGCCTCCCTCTCAGCCTCTCGGCCTCCTGCTCCTTCCCACTGTGTCTCAGATTCAAGGCATAATTAGGAAGGTCTGATTCATTCACTTAGTCATCATCCAAGATGCAGCCCTGCACTGGGCGGAGCTCTCAAAACAGGCCTCATCATGGCCAGTGGTCTGCTCAGCCCACAACAGGTTCCTTTGGCCTTGATCCAACCAGTCACGTTCAGGGCGGCATGATCCCATGGCACAAACATGGTACAGGTCAGGAGCTATTGTGGCTGCTCCTCTCAGAAGCCCTGAGAGTGTGGCAGGCAAGCAAAGACTCGTGAGCATCATTCTGCTTTATATTCATCCAAATGACACTCGTGGAAAAATAGTATCTGTGGTGATGCGTGCATATGAGGGGGAAAGCCTGTTAGAGTTGCATTTGGCTCCGGGTGATAGAAAACCTCAATTTGCAATGGGCTAGACAGAGGAGGGTGAATTCTCTCCGCTGGAAGAAGTCTTGAAGTGGGTGGTACAGAGCTGGTATGGTATAGTCACTAAGAATTTAGGCACATTCTAACATTCTGTCCCTCATCCCAGCACATAGTAGAGAAGTCATTATTTCTGTTCCCTAATGTCCTGTTTCTTCACTTATTTCAGGAACAGGATGGCCCAGCATTTCCTTCCCCCTTTGAATTGTGGCATGGCATGTAACCTGATTTGACAAACGAACTATGGTGGTAAGGGACACATGTCACTTCTGAGAAGCTGTAAGTGTCAGCGCGCAGTTCACCACGTGTCCTTCCCCCACTACTCTGAGTTTGAAAGTGCATAAAGAGGATGGTGGCTGGATGTGACAGAGTGATTCTAGTCAGCACGGGTCCTTGGCTGAACTCTTTAGTATTTAGGCAAGAAACCACTATAAAACCACTGAGATTCGGGTATTATTTGTTATTGTAGCATATCCTGATCTAGTCTGATGAAATACCTGTCCACATCCTCAACGTCATTTCCTGATTCACCTTGGCTACTGGAGATTTAGCCATCACCTTCATGTCCCAGGCATTTAGAAGAAAACTAGGGAAAGGGCCAAAGGACCAAACCTTCCAGTGAAGTCATCTTTCTTAAGCAGCCTTCTGGAAGTACCACACAATGTTTTCATTGGCCATAATTTACTTACTTACGAGGCCAGTGTAACTGGCTGCAAAGGATGCTGGGTAGCATAGTCTTTTAATGAGCCATATTTCTGCCCTGAAGGTGTTACCGAGGAAGAAAGAGGGAAAGGATATTGGCTACCCTGCTGTGTAATGAGAGGTACATGGTGCAGAGATGAGTCTCATGAGCTGAGATCAGCCTCAACTACCCCTCTGCCAGCTGACCCACCAGCTGACCACAGAAGCATAATTGAGCCCAGCCAGGATCAGCTGAGCCCAGCCAGGATCAGCTGAGCCCACCCTGATCAGCAGAGCCACCAGCCAATCCCTAAGGCTCTTCAGCAAAAAGAAATGCTTATTGCGGTATGCCACAGAGGTTTTGGGGTTGTACATTATTGTGGCACCAGATAGATAAATAAGCAACTTCTTTAAGGTCACCCCGCTCTAGATTTCAGACCTAAGATGTGAACCAGGTATGTCTACCTTCAGAGCCCACCATACCTGTGGAAGAACTGAGAAAGATCAAGCCCCTGGAAATATCTGACGTTTCTCAGGACCTCCAGTCTCCTAGAGAGAGGTCCTGCGTTCCATCCTAAGATCTCAATGAGCTGAGCCAGGCCTCTGGACTTTGGTGTCTTTATATTTAAGATGGAAATAATAAATATTCCCTTTTAACAGGGTTCCTGTTGGGATCAAATGGAGTTGCTGTATGCAAGAGCCTTGCACAAATGGTGGTGCAGATGTCACCATGCTTAATGACCAGAGAACTCACACTCTGCACCTCTGACAAGACTCAGCGACCCAAGACTTCCCTGGCTGGAGGAGGAGTTGCTTGATTACGCTTGATTACGGTGTGTGAGTGCGCTGTGGGGAGGGCAGTGGGTGGTCTGTCTTCACAGCATTCCCCCTGCCAACAGCAGGAACAGAACCCTTTAGATGGGTTCCAAATAGGATAAGGCTGTGTGTAAGGGAGACCAGCAGCTAGAGCGGCTATCAAACTCACACAGGCCTTTAATGGTGATTTAACGCTGGAAGATCTAGCTGGCCATAAAATTGTGACAGGACCGTATTTTTTTTTTCTGTAGGGGTTGAATGGTAGTATGGCTGCATTTAAAGGTAATGAGGAGGGGCTGGTGGGAGGGGCATTAATCATGTGCCTGGGCACATGGTCGGGACCCTAAGCAGAATTAAAGAGACAGAGAGGCTAGAAGAGATGGCTGAGAAAGTCTTGGAACAGGACATTATCAAGGAAGCACAATAAGGGGGCCTGGTTCTCCCTCATCTAATTTTTATTACTAAATTTCCCACTCCTGGAACCTCCAAGGCCACTCTCACAAAGCCTGGTGGTTTCAGACGTGGTCTTAGCATACAAAAGATCCAGATTCAGAATCACACGCGTACACACACACACACACACACACACACACACACACATACAAATAGAGTCTCTACTTAACTCTTGCTTTCATCTTTCACACATCTAAACTTTTATAAACCATGCCTGGGTTAATTAAATGTTTCACTCTAGTAACTGCATTCATTTCTGCATGAACTGCATTCATGCCTGCATTCATTTCTTTATCAAACACTATTTGCACCTGATGATTGATTGCATGCCAGGCCCTGTGCTTGGCCTGCCCCCAGGTAGAGTCCAGCCCATCAGAGAGGCCTAGCTGGAAGAGAGGCTTCATCTGAATCTGAGAATCTGAAACTGCTTCCTGGAGAAAGCCCCATCTGAGCTGAGGTTTGAGGACGAGGGGACGGAGAAGCCTACAGAGTCACGAGGTAATAGGAGGGGCTGGAGGAGAGTCTGAAAGGCAGTTGGAGCAGGGGAGGGGACTGTAGGCCACCAGGAGGAGTCTACTGCTCTGTGGAATCAGCAAGGGTTTAAGCAGAGAAGCACTGAAAACATCAGCTCTGTCTAGAATCAGGCACACTTGGGGATTCTTTGCTTTGCTCTTGCCGTGGACCAATAGGATACAGTGATTCTCTGACTGCCTGACCTGATTAATCCTCCCTCCCCATTGGCCTGATCTTCTATTCCCAAAACTCCTTCTCCTGACTATGAAAGTTACTGAATCCTTTGTCTGATCCTCTACTTCCTAGAATACATGCTCATAAGGACATGCATAACTAGCTCTCCTTCCCCAGGTTGATGCTGTCTTAGATCCTAGATTCAGGTCAAAATCAGGCAACCTCCTTTCTTCTGATGAGGACACACACACACACACACACACACACACACACACACACACACACACTTTCCTATTACAATATACTTTTCTGAAAAATACTGGAGCAAATTATCTGCCTATACTGTTTGAATGCTGTTTTTCTAACATAATAGAGCTAGAAAATCTTTCCTTATCCTGTCTTATAGACAGCAAGCATTCTTTTTCATAGCTGCATAGTCTTTCATGATAAGCTACTCCTGAGTTTACTAAGCAGATCATCTACAGTGGATATTTTAGTTATTTCTCCTCTTCATTTTTGCTATTTGAAAGTCATCATACACATATAGGGACATAACTGTAGGATGACTTCTTGCAAGAAGACTCACAAATGTAGGTATGTTGGAGATTTGGGTTTCTATTACCAAAAAGATTATATCAATTTACATTCTATACGATTATATCTGTCTGTTTCCCCAGTATTATCAAGGCTTCAGTAAAAAAAAATTTTGCAAATATAAGTGAAAAATGAAATCTTATTTTTGAACATTAATTTTAATTGTGTATAAAACATTTTATATGCTAAAACTTTATTTTTCTTTGAACCAGTTATTAATATTTTGAGTCATTTTTCTTTGAGGTTGTTGATTTTGTTTTTTTGATTTGCAGGCACTTTTAAGAATTAAGGAAACTAGTTCTTTATCTGCTATATCTGTTGCAACTATTTTTGTCTAATTTGGTATTGATTTAGTTACAGTATTTTTCCATACAAAATTCTAAACATATAGTTAAATCTGTCTGCCCTTTCTGAGACAGATTTTGAGTTCTGTTCCTTCTTTAGAAAGTTCATTTGTTCTTCACAGTCACAAAAGCATTCCATTACATTGTCTTTCAGCGATCTATATGGGTTTTTGCATTTAATTCATTAATCCAGATAGAACTTTATATTATGTTTCCATTGCTGCACAAGTTATCACAAATTTAGCAGCCTGAACAATATGCACACACTATCTCATGGTTTCTGTGGGTCAGGAGTCTGGCATATCATAACTGGGTCCTCTGCTTAGGGTTCAAACTTTGATCAAGCTGTTGACCAGAACTGTGTCTCATCTGAAGCTCAACTGGGGATGGAGCCACTTCCAAGCTCCCTGGAGTTGTGGCCTGAATTCATCTGCTGGCTTTCTAAGATTCCTGGCATCTTGTTTCATCAAAGCCAGCAAGGGGAAAGAGAGAGGGACATTGAGAAGGAGGAGGAAGGGGAGAGGGAAAGATGAAAGGAAGGAGGAGAGGGAGGGAAGGAAGGAGAGAGGGAAGAGAAGAATGGGAGAAAAAGGGAGAAAAAGAAAGAGAGGAGGAGGGAGGAAAGGAGGCCCTAGAAAAATATACATTATACTCTTATGTGATCACAGACACATGGTCATATATACCCCATCACCTTTGACACATTTCAATGGTTAGAAGCAAGTCTCTGACCCTGTCTACACTGAAAGGGATTACAGAAAGTTTGAGGAAACATAAGGACCTCTTTGTAATCTATCAGCCACAAACATTTTAGTGAAAGGAGTGAGGTAGGGATATAAAATACTGTTTTAGATGATTGGCCAGATGTCCCCATATCACTTATTGGATAATTAACTTTTCCCTATTGATTAGAATTCTACTGTGTTTTTTCTTCTGTTTTCCTCAGATAGAAACTAAACTATCCCAAACCAGATAATTCTTCTTCTTCCCTCATTACAACTACAGTAGCTGTGATGTGGGAATTGCTATTTGTTGATCTCACAGTCAGTTCATTGGGTATAAAAAGAACACATATTCTCAGAGGCAATCACCATTTTCATATATATATATATGTACATTTATGCATACATGTTTATATCCCTGTTCTTATCTAGGTATAAATCAAGGTTGAGGGAAAAAAAGTAAAGAAAGGTCATTCATCATCTCATTCCCCAAAGAGGTGCATACTCTCAGCAGAGCCCACACAACCTCTGGCAAATCCAAGTACCTGTTAGGAAATAAACACTTGTTAGATGTGTTAGTCAGCTTGGTTGAGAGCCCACACTAGTCATGCTCACAAATAAGCCAAACTTGGGGCTAATATGGGGAAGTAGATGAAAAACAGGTAGACCAGGAACACTTCTGGGCATATGAGCCTATCCCCAAAAGATGACACAGACAAGAAGGGATGAGAGTTTGGTAGGTAGAATACCTAGCCACCAGGGATGGAGAGTCTGGTAGGTGCGATACCAGCCACTTGAAGTGCCATGATAGCCACTTGTACTTTAGTGAATAGGATACTCTTGGGTTTAGCAAAAAGAATTAACTAATCTTGGAGTCTCTGACCATCCATGGACGTCAACCCACTGACTCTCAGAAGCAGATGATAGAAAGAGGATGAAGCACATACTGGCCATGACATTCCCTGAACTAGTAACCACCATCTCTGCTGTTAGGACAACCCATCTCCCCTCCTTCCCAACCTTTTTGGAAAAGGCTGCTTCTGTCTCATGTATCAGTGTTTCTTAAAGTTCATTTTTTTATTAAATTGCAACATACATGGATATTTAAAATAGAATGGCAGCATGGAATGCACACTTTTCTGTACTTTGCTTTGCTTTTTTCGCTGTATCTTAGCATAGGTTCCCTATTAGTATTATAGAACTAAGTTATATTTTTAACAGCTACATGGTATTGTTTGGATATAATTTATGTAATCAGCCCCTATAAATGATATTTAGTCTGTTTCCCACCTTTTTAATAAACGACTTCATATTTCACAATATCATGTTAATTTATAATTCTTTAGGAAATCACTAAGAGGTTATTTTTAACATAATTCATAGTGTTTCTACCATGGCTCTCCATCTATCAAAAATCAGTACTGTACTCTGCAATAGCTATCCAACTGAGGTCCAAAGAAGAGGTCCCTACTGATGGTCATAAGCTGAAACTAGCATATGGATGTGTTGTGTTTGGTCCATACCACTATTTTTTTCACAGTGGAATGAATTATCAGCATTAAAATTGTCAGCATTTTGATGTGAGTTTAAAAAAAAAGATCAAAATCAGGATGTGAAGGTGTGTCCCAAATAACTAAATATCTAGTAATTGTGTTGCCCAAAGGCCGTCCGTCGGAGGCGCATCAGAGGCAGACAGTCTTCTTCAGGACACCACATCTGCAGCATGACAACAGGATTGTCCCACATCTCTGAAGTTGTGTCAGCGTTCATTCATCATTACAAAATTTTAATTTTCTCCTCTACAGGAGAGTTGAGATTTAAAAAACGAAAACATTTTTGTACTCAAATGTCCCTTAGTAGTGGAAAAAAACAAACAGAAAAACAGGCCCATACCATCAGTCCTTATTGCTTCTTCACTCATTTACATGACTGGGTTGGCCTCGGAAAGCGTTTGATTTTGCAATCACATATTGAAAAGAACCAGACCCTCCCCAAAAGCCAAGTATAATTTCCATCCAAAAGGATGGAAATTGGGATTGTCCAAAAGCTGCGTATTTTTTCCTCTTCTCTTTATTGAAACCCTCCTCCCATTTGTCAAACTTTTTGACGTTTGACCTGAAAAAGATTATTTATTTCTTAATACCATTTCTAGAAATATAAAACAATTTAAAAAGCGAACAAACACACACAGGCCTGAGTCTATCCAACAGACTTTGCAGTTAAAGTGTCCAACCCCCTGATTCCGGAGGAAGAACAACAGCTGGCCAAACTAATCAATGTCGGACATTTGCATTCCCTGCTTTTTTATGGTCTCCCCTGGTGCTGGGAGATTGTTTTTCTGAGTTGGAAGAAGGCTTGGCGAGCAGCTGCTGTCTCCTGGTCGAGTGCAGAGTAAAGAAGCGAGCGTGGTGTGGAATTCATCCACCAAATATCCCAACAGGTTAACCAGTTCTGGAGTGAGGAAGTCACAGCTCTTGCTTTTGAAGGTCCTTTGTATTGAGTATAAAGGACTCTGTGTTTCTGGGAATATGAAGTTTCTCTTCAAATCCTCTATCTCTGTATACTCTGGGAAGTAGATGATGCTTCCTAAGCATGATGATCTCCTACTGATGAGACACTGACAAGAAAAAATTATACAAGCATGAACTTGAACACAAAATAAACACAGGTATGCTCCTGAAGCAGGCAATGTTATTTCACTATAAGTTATTAAATGCTTCCCATCAACCAGGTATTATGCTCTGTGCTATACATGAGTTATTTCATTCTCTCACCACTGAAAGATATGGGCTTGTTAACTCTGATTTATAGATGGGGAAACTAAAAATCAGAAAAACACAGGGATTTTTTTCAGGGGTTCTGTGCATGCAAAAGACAGAACTGGGATCCATCTACCTCTCTCTGCCTTCCTTATACCCTTGGCTAAATCCCTGGAAATCTTCCTTTGTAGAGCAGCCATCCTACGAAGGAGCTCAAGCTAGATTTTTGATGAGTGTTCTCTTTGGAATTTATAATGCTGCTGGTGATCATCATTCAGTGAGAAACCTTTTGATCCTATTATTTGCAGCAGGGCTTTTTTTCCTTCCACATCTTCTTCCCAAGAAGCAAGTATTGTTGGCCTCAACACACAACTGAAGTAGCTCCCCCATGACCTCATTTCTGTTCTGAATGATTTGGTTGTTTTTGTTTTGTTGGCTATTTCTTTTCCTTGCACCACTAAGCTCTCCTTGATGCCCTAAAGAGTTAAGTCACTATTCACTAGTTCTCGCCACCAGCTGCCTACCATTCACTGCAAATCCTGCAGGAGGTCAGAGAGCCACACCTAGCCCAGGTTACCTGTCCTATTATCCATGATGCTTCACATTTCACATCTGTCCATAAAGGTCATTAGTGACAATATTTTTAAAATATGTATATTTTAATTGAATAAAGTAAAATTCATTCTTTGTGGTGTATAGTTCTAATGAATGCATATAGCTATGTTACCACTACCATGATCAAGATACAGAATGCATCCAAAAATATTTCTCTATCCTACCCTCTGTTGCCACCAGCCCCCAACTCTCAGCTTTTATCAGTCACTGATTTTTCTCTGTTCCCTATACATTTACCTTAGTCTATTATGTCCTATTAAATGCAATCATACAGTGTGTATCCCTTCGGGTCTGGTTTCTTCCATGCAGCATATGCATTGTAAATTCATCATATTTTTTAGTGAATCTGTGATACATTCCTTTTTATTCCACTGTATGGATGTTTCACAGATTGTTAATCCATTTAGTATTTGAGGGACATTTGGGTTGTTTCTAGTTATTTGGTGATGATGAATAAAGCTGCTATAAACCTTTATGCAAAGGGTTTTTGTGAACATGGGTTTTTATGTCACTTGTATACATACATAGGAATATGGCAAGTTTATGGATCATGTGGTAAATTTCTGCTTAATTTTGTGAGAATCTGCCAAACTGTTTTCCAAAATGACTGTTATATTTTACTTTTCCAGCAGCAATATGTGAGAGTTCTAGCTGTCTTCAGCACTTGATATTGTCAGGTTTCTTTTTGTTTGTTTTTGGTGTTTCATTTAGCTATTCTAATAGGTAGTGGTGATATTTCATCATGATTTTAATGCAATCTTCTCATGACTAATGCAATCTCACTCAACATAGAAGGAATTTCACTTTACACAATTAAAATGGTGTTAAGTACCTATTCCGTATGTTTAACTTTCCTTCCCTGTATCTTCTTTGGTGAAGTATATTTCAAATCATTTGCTCGTTTTATAAATCGGAATGGAGCAAGACATGGTGGCACACATCTGCAATCCTAGCACTTGGGAGGCTGAGATAGGAGGATCACAGGTTCAAGGCCAGCCTCAGCAACTTAGCAAGGCCCTCAGCAACTTAGTGAAACCCTGTTTCAAAATAAAAAAAAAATTTAAAGGACTGGGGGTATATCGTAGAGGTAGAATGCCCCTGGCTTCAATTCCCAGTACTTCAAATAAAATAAAAAATTGGGTTGTACTTTCTTGGTAATACTTTTATAATTTAGAGATTAATTCATTTTAAGTTGAGCCTCCTTTAAAATTTAAATATTCCAGAAAAGCAACACACTATGCATTTGTAGATCACTGACATTTATTCATTCACTCATAAGGTATAGATAGGCATCTACTATTTCTAATTCTATGTGCTAGAGAATGTAATACAAAATAAGCACACACAGTCAGCATTCAAAGAGACTTTGCTGGATGCTATGATAAAATAAACAGTATATAGCTTTCCGGAATAACCACACAAATGACCACAGTAATATGGACTATGATAAATGCTTTGTAAGAAAATATAAACAAAGTGTTATAGGTTCCAGGGTGGGAGGAATGATATCTATTTGGGCATTTGCCCTTTATTGATGACTACTATTTTGAAAAATAGAGATCTAGAGGTAGAAAAATTACAGGTAAAGATACAGCATATGAAAAAGTGAAGAACCCACAGCTAAATCCTACTTAGTGGTGAAAGACTGAAGCCTTTCCTCTCAAGATCAAGACAAGGATGTCTGCCCTCTCCACTTCTATTCAATACTACACTGAAGATTTCGACCATGGAAATTAGGCAAGAAAAAGAAAAGTTATAATACTGGAAAGGAAGAGATAAAACTATCTCTATTTGAATATGACATGGTCTCAAATACAGAAAAATCCTAAGGAGTCCACTAAAAATTATTACAACTAATAAATGAGTTCTGCAAGGTGGAACAGTGTAAGAACAATACATAAAAATCAGTTCATCTGGGAGGCGGAGACCGGAGGATCCGGGTTCGCGGCCAGCCTCAGCTCGCTCGCTCTCTCTCTCTCTCTCTCTCTCTCTCCTTAGTGAGGCCCTCCGCAACTTCGTGAGACCCGGTTTCAAAATAAAGTATAAAAAATAGGGCCGGGGGCGTAAGCGCAGAGGTAGAACGCCCGTGTTCATTTCCCGGTACCACAAAAAAAAAAAAATCAGTTCAATTTCGATATACCAGCAATGAACAATCAAAAATAAAATTAATAAAATATTCCACTTATACTCCATCAAAAAGAATAAAGTACTTATAAACAGATTCGACCACCAAAGTATAAAATGTACACTGTGAACTACAAATGAGTATTGAAAGAAATTAAAGAATACCTAAATAAATGATAAGATAATCATGATTATGGATTGCAACAGTTAATACTGTTGAGATGGCAAAAGTCCCCAAATTGATCTACAGATCCAATGCAAGCCCTACCAAAATCCCAGCCAGCTTTTTGCAGAAATTGCCAATCTGATCCTAAAAATGCATATAGAAATGGAAGGGATCCAAATACTCCAAAAAAATCTTGAAAAAGAACAAAGTCAGAGGACTCATACATCCAAACTTTAAAACAAACAACAAAACTATGATAATAAATACAGTGCAGTACTGGCATAAGGATGAGCATATAGATCAATGGAATAGAATTAAGAGTCCAGAAACATATCTTCAAATAATTGTCAATTGGTTATTGATAAGTGTGTTAGGACAATTCAGTGAAGACAGACATTATTTTCAAGAAATGGTGCTGAGACATCAAGATGTCCATGTGCTAAAAAATACTGAGTTGGACCTCTACTTCCCACTATGTACAAAAATTGACTAAAAATAGTCTACAAGAGCTAAATGTAAGAGATAAAGCTATAGAGCTTTGAGGGGAAAACATAGATGGAAATCTTCATGACCTTGGATTAAACCGTATTTTCTTAGATATGACACTAATTAGTATGTTTTGCTAAAGCAACGAAAAATGAACTAAGACATAGATTTCAATCCAGTTTTTAAAAACTGCCCTTGGAGAGTTGAACTTTAAATCACCAGTTGGCAGTCTTTGGCAGACATGTAGAAAGACATCTTTAGAAGATAGAATGGCTCCCAGACCAACAAGACTTGACTGTAACTTGACTCAGTGTAGTCAGAAATCTCCACAGCGAATGTGTCATTGGAGCAGGGATGGTCAGCCATGGGACTGTACATAAAGAAGAGAGATGGTCTTGGCTTACTCTAGGGTATCAGGGTCCCCATAACTCATGTAATGAGGAAGGTGGAGAGATAAGGTGGAGCTGAAGAGCTAGCTGAACGGCTCCCCATGCACCAATCCCAGGCACCGTCTCAGAAAGCAGTTATCGATCAGCTTCCCATGTGGCTTTGCTAAAGAATGAAGATGCATGGATAGGCCAGTGCAAGTCCTTCCAGACTATGGCTTTGATCTTTGATCCTTTCTAAGCCAACACGCTTCACATTCTGGGTACCACAGTGATTTCTAAATCAAGTTAATCATAATTCATCCCTGTAAAAACCAGGCTTCTGAGCCTATGGGGAAAGAGAGCTGGAATGTGTAAAGGGGTTAGCTCCTCAGACTTGATATCTTCCCAAAAGACTGGTCTGAATAGTTGGAGAGCTTCCCAGTTGTAACTCTTCCAGTCTAGCCTCTTCCTGGACTGTAGTTGGCACAGTTCAGTGCAAGACAGTAAAACATATCAGGTAAGAAGGTAGAATTTGGAGTCAGACCACGTGGATTCAAAGTCTTTTCTACTGCCGGGCGTGGTGGCGCACGCTTGTAATCCCAGTACTTTGGGAGGCAGAGACCGGAGGATCCAGGTTCGCGGCCAGCCTCAGCTCTCGCTCTCTCTCTCCCTGTCTCTCTCTCTCTCTCTCTCTCTCTCCCTCCTTAGTGAGGCCCTCCACAACTTCGTGAGAC
>PVJS01031626.1:11742-23382 GCA_004027185.1 Glis glis | reverse complement strand
AAAAAAAAAAAAAAACACAGATACATAACAAATATACATACAACAATATGTGTAAATATTAATAAATAGTATAATAAAATATAATATAGAATAATAGAAATAAGTAATATAGAAAATAACATAATAAATAATATAATATAGATAAATAGAAAATCAAATCAGGTATAGATATGGTCACTGTTACCTAAATTTGATATAGATTATATTCAATATTGTCTGAGTTTTTTTTTTTTTTGGTTAAAACTTGAATCTGCCACCTACTTGCTAATGATACCAGAAAATAAGTGTTAAGGCATTTAATAAGTGGCAATTAAATCCCTCTGTATAATATAATAAATAATATAATAAATAATAAAATTTAAGAAAAGCTGGGTATTTTCTTTCCTTTCTAGTAAGAAATCTTTAAAAGAATGGTGCTGCATATTACATTAAAAACATATAATTCAATAAAATTAAACACTAAATATCTCACCCCTTAAAATAAAACACTAATGGAATAAAAACATACGTTAAGAAAAATATATAAAGTTCACCAATTAAACTTTGCTGTTGATTAGACAGCTGAAGGTATGCCTAACTTAAAAAAAAAATGATAAAGGTATGGAACAAATTTACATTCTGTTCATGAGGTTTCTGATTAATGAATACATGACTTATCAAATTCATCTCTTTTATATCTAACAATACCATATCTTTTTCTGACCTTGAACACCTGGCTTCTTGGAGTTTTATTCCCATTGTAGCCCATATCGATTCCATTACTGGGGGAGGAGGGGCCAATTCGAAAGACATGACAAAATATCCTCACAATCCTTAAAAGGCTCTTCATTTGAGCATCATAATTGCTAGATAGGCTAAAAATTAAAATATGAGATTAGCTGGAGTAAAACAAATTACATCTTCAAATACTTATTTTAAAACATTTTAATCCCACTGGTCATCTGTTTCATAACATAACTGGGTAAAATTCCCTTCCTATCATGACAGGAAACAGAATGGTTTCTTTAACAGGAAAGTATCAAATATACATTATTTGGACGGCCTATGAAAGGATTACTAATTTTAAGCACCCAGAATATAGCAATAATCAAAGCATTTGATGTGAAGACAATTACCCCAGTAGAAAAGTTGGTATCTTGAGGCACCAACTTCAAGGTAAAATCCAACTTTCACTTCCAAAAGTACATTTATAAATTAAACTAATTGTTTAAAACTGTGAAAACATTTCACAGAAAAGCAATGATATTAATGTTTTATGTTCTTAGGACAACCTCACAATTCAACTGTTTTAACTAAGAGACTGAAACTCTGCCAATCTATCTATAACCCCTCTCCACCAGAATAAGAACCAACTGTTCACATATAGAACATTCAGACTATTTGAATACTCTTAAAGTTACCAACTCTCTGCATCAGGGTCAGGGTTCTTTTCTATATAATGGGTTGTCTTATGAGTCCACATAAATATAGGAAACATGCCCCACCATAAAGAAAAAAGATGACAAGTTCAAACTAACATTAAATCATAATTGAACATATATAAACTTTCTTTGACAAACCAGAAAGCCCTTCAGAAGGCCATATTACTTTGGGATTGGCCATCATCACAAAAACCAACTATTACTCTTTACAGACAAACTGTAGGAGTTCAGCTAAATTGTATTGAATCTAATGATATATCAATAAGCAAAATTTTTGTTCAGGGAGTGGTTTATTGTGAAATCTCTAACAATCCATTATTTTGTAATACCACCTCTTATTTTGTAATTTATTTTGTAATACCATTTAATAGCTGCTTACTCCTAGTTGGAGTGCCTAATCACATACAAAGAAGTGTAGCTGCAGGACAATGTTATATATATAATATCAAGTGATACAAAGACATTATTTCCATGGACTTAGTGGTGAGCCATTAAAACCACAGAATCTTCTGAAAAGAATAAAGAACTGAAGCAAGCAGGACAGATGGGGGAAAACTTTATAATGAATCATGAGAGTACACTGAAAGGTTGAATATTAGCCTGTAATCATTGTTATAAATTAGTGATCAAGATTCCTGAACTACTTTCTGGATTCTTCTTCATGACTAGTCTAAGTAATCATTTCATAAAATCCCAAACACATATGCCAAAATTCACTTAAGTATGCTCCAGTTTCTTTACAGAGGTGAAGTCTCTTTAGTAATAGTTGATTACTCTGGTCCTTTTAAACACAACAAACAATGATAAATCAGCAAATTTTTATAACATCTTACTACTGACAAAAGACATGTAACAGAATAAACCATTCAGAAGATGAAACAGACACTGCTATTTACTGATTTACTAAAATACTTACCTAAGCAGTTTATGACCATTTGTTGTAGCAACTTCAGCAAGGCTTGTTAGAATCTTTAGGTACTGGTTTTCACTTTGCTGAGACAAATGCTCCAGAACTTGCCTTAACTAAAATTTTTTTATAAATTAAAAAATAATTATTATAATCCATTAAATTTATCACAAATTAATTATCTATTAGTATAACAAGTACCTTAAAGCCATTCAGCTGAAATTCTGGGTTCAATCCCCAGTACCCCCCCAAAAAATCACCCATTAAAAAACAATAAAAAATACAGATAGAAGAGAAATTACTAAATATCTGCATGGAAATTTAACTATAGACTTCTCAAGTTTAAGAGAATTTTAAACTCTGCAATTTTCCTAAGAGTACAGCTAAAGGCAGAGCTCAGGGCTGGGGATGCAGCTAAGCAGTGAGCACTGGCTTAGTATGTGCTGGCTGCTGGCTTGGTATGTGCTTGGGCTTGATCCCCAGCAAGCAAAAAGAAAACACAAAAAAATCAGAGCTCAGTTAGCTAATGATTACCAATCGGAACATGATATTCTTCTCAGATTCTTTTTCCTCTATCCAGGGGGAATAGTTATCTAAAGGAGATACCAAAGAACCAGAGGACAGAGATCTAGAGAACCAAATATTTGTACAAAGTTTATTAATTATTACATATAGTTGTCCCTCGGTATCCCAGGAGATTGATTCCAGAATCTCCATGGATACAAAAATCTACAGATGCTCAAATTATTTATATAAAATGTATAGAATTTGCATATAACCTATGCATTCTTTAAATCATCTCTAGAGTTCTTACCATATCTAGTACAACGTAAATGCTGTAGAAATAGTTACTATACCGTATTGTTTAGGGAATAAAAAAAAGGCTGTACATGTTCAGTACACTTGCAATTCTTTTAATATTTTTGATCAACAATGGTTGAATCAATGGATGGAGAACCCATGGATATGGAGGGCTAACTGTAATTCACACTTATCCTATAATGTAGATAAGCAATTTTAGGTATTAAAATATTTGCAATAATAAATAAAATTACTAAGTACATTTGTAAAAAGTCATATATGCTAAGCATGAATAAAACTTGTTCATTTACAAGCTACTAACACAATTACATTACCATGTTTTCTCGAAGATCTTCATTCTGTGTCATTTGAATAATAGTCTGGAAAAGCCTAGGGTGATACTGAATTAATACTTCACAAGTCTCTCCATATCCACCCTAAAAACAAGACTTAAAATTATTCAGGTTTAAAAACAAAGTTCCATTTAAAGATCAAATTCTTTAAAGAATAAAAGTCTCTGCACGCATCCTATCACTTAAGAAAAAATGATTTTCCATTCTCAATTTCTATCATGAAAGGGCTCAGAAAATATGTTGAAACATACCTGTACACATAAATCCAGAGGGGTTACCCCATTTTTATCTGGCAAATATTTGGCTCCTCGTAACAGAAGAATCTGTGCTGTATCTCTCTGACCATGACTGTATATAAAAAGAATCAAGTTAAAATAAAATCTTTTAAATTCTTTCTCTATGAATTATGGATAGTTAATGTGAAGCAACAGAAGATTAACAATTCAAAAAAATTAAGAAAGGAAGGACATCCTCAGCAATCAGGAATATTTTTCACAATGTTAAGTCATACGTTCACCATATAGATAAGAAAGTGATCTATTAAGCCAGCAATGTGGCCCGCACATGTAATCCCAGTACTTGGTAGGCTTAGACAAGAGGATCACAGGTTCAAGGCCAGTCTCAGCAATTTAGCGAGACCCTCAGCCACTAAGCAAAATCCTATTTCAAAATAATAAATAAAAAGGACTGGGGGTGTAGCTCAGAGGTAGAACATCTCTGGGTTTAAATAAAGTCACCTACTACATTTTAGAACTGAATTTGGGTCACCTTACCTGTAATAAGTCATAACATTTTGAGATAAGTAATTGTTTCTCGGGCTTCTGGTTAACTTTTTCCTTCCATTTACTTCCTAATCCCTTTCTCAGCTCTAGTCTGACTTCCTTTCTACCACACACATCCAAGTTTCTAGACTTCTTAGTCCAAAAGAATTTAAATACTCAAAAGAAAAACACATCTTATGGCACTTAAATACTTTGTTTAAAAAAAATAGCTGGGCATGGTGGTGTATGCTTGGAATCCCAGCTACTTGGGAGGCTGAGGCAGGAGGATCTCAAGTTCAAGGCCAGCCTCCGGCAACTTAGCAAGACTTTGTCTCAAAATAAAAAAATAAAAAGGGCTGGGGGTGTAGCTCAGTGGTAGAATACCCTGGGTTCAATCCCTAGTACTGCAAAAGTAAAAATTAATTAACTAACTGACTTTTTAAAAGGAAAAAAGGAGAATAGTATCAAGTAAGTATTGAAGGGAAGAACATAAGTGTGAGTTACTATAGCAAAAACTAGCTTTCAACCTTCATTTTATCAACCCACTCAGTTTGGCTTCTGTGGACAGCTATTCAATCTAGCCTAAAATAAACAACTCTCCTATCCACATGCCTTTCTTTGATTGTTCTCTTTCTTGTAGAAATAAAATTAATAACTACCACTCAGCTAGAACCAACCTACTTTGGAGGTAGCAACCACTAGACTCCAAGTCTTGTTATTCAATGAGCTCACCTGATTCTAGATAAAGGCAATAAAAAAACAAATTTACAATCCAGAGACATTAAAATTTAAGACTGATTTTAAGAAATGCACAAAGAACTCATACAATGTGGAGGCCATCTAATACAAAACTTTACTTTGTAGATGAGAAAAACAAAAAAAGCACAGGCAAAACTAGAACTCAGGCCTCTGAACTTCCCAGCCAATACTCTTTCCACAATAACATTACCTAAAGAGGCATTTCATTTCACAGAGAAAGACTACACAGATTTCTTAGAAATTTAAAAAACAAAACAGAAACAGTGATACTCGTTTTATTTCAAGAAAAATGGCACTGTATGAAAAATACTTGATAACCGACTAGAATGAAACTATTTTTCTTTTTTTTTTTGCGGTACCGGGGATTGAACGCAGGGGCGTTCTACCTCTGCGCTACACCCCCGGCCCTATTTTTTATCCTTTATTTTGAAACCGGGTCTCACGAAGTTGTGGAGGGCCTCACTAAGTAGAGAGAGAGAGAGACACAGGGAGAGAGAGAGAGAGAGAGAGAGAGAGAGAGAGAAAGCTGAGGCTGGCCGCGAACCCGGATCCTCCGGTCTCCGCCTCCCAAAGTACTGGGATTACAAGCGTGCGCCACCACGCCCGGCCTAGAATGAAACTATTTTTAAAAATATGATCCTACTATGAATCTGGTGCCACAAAATCCTGTAACAGGTATAACATTCTTGAAACTTTATTATAATAATGATTACCTTCCTTAATACAAAGACCAATAAACCAGAATTAACTTAGGGACAATGTCTATCATACTCCAAAAAAAGCAGAAAACCAGGAAAATTAGCAATTCTTCTGAAAACAGTAATTAGCTAATTTACTAGTGTACAGCAAGAAGTATTTATCAAGCATCATTTATCATTAAGCTGGTAGTGTTGATCAAGCATATTAAATCCTATAGCAAATAATAATTACTTTATAATATATGCTACCCTATTCCTTATCATGCCTCAAAATAAAGGCAAGTGAAAAGTAACTAAATTGAACTTATTTAGGAAGATAGTGATAACCTTTGTTAGAAATCAAAGATCTGAGGCATCCCAAGTACTGGGATTACAGGTGTGCACCACTATGCCTGGCCAGAGCTGAGCTTGTTTTTTTTGTTGTTGCGGTGGTGGTACTGGAGATTGCAGGGACATTCTACCTCTGAGTTATACCCCAGCCCTATTTTATTTTGTTTGTTTGTTTGTTTGTTTGTTTGTTTGTTTGTTTGTTTGAAACAAGGTCTCACTAAGTTGCAGAGGGCCTCACTAAATTCCTGAGGCTGGCCATGAACCTGCAATCCTCCTGTCTCAGCCTCTCAGGTACTGGGATTACAAGTGTGCATCACCACACCCGGCTCAGATCTCAGCTTTGGTAAAGCTATTCAGTTTAATTTTAACAGTACCTTGTTTACAGTTAATACTCATGTATTAAATCTTTCCAACTGAACTGTAAGCATCTTGACAGTAGACTTGTTCCATAGCACCAAGCATGGCAATTGAGTTATAACATGTACTCAACACATTTAATAAATTACATTATATGCTTTAGCTTTAGATACTGTTCATTTGACAAATAAATATTAAAGACACTACACTATAGAAAATGACAAGTACAGACCTAAAACATATTTATTTGGAATCTACTAGGTGGCAAGCATTATGCTCAGACCTTTATTCTCGGTGACTTAATTATGACTGGCACTGTTACAAAATAGGTATTACTAAATTAAGTAATCAGAAAGTCATTAGTGTGAGCCTATTCTCTGTACTTTAGGTTTTGCTATAACAAACTGCTACCCAATTTAATAAGTAAACAAACTAAACCCTAACTTAGGGGTCTGTGCTTTGTAACAGTCAGGTGTGATATAATATACACATTGTTTTTCATCCATGGTTCCTGGCTTGTAACTCCCATAGCCCTTGTTATTTAGTAAATAACTCCAACAATAAGTTTAAAGTATCTGAACTCTTGTCCTTGGCTCCTGAAAAAGCTTCAGAACAGTTTCAGAGCAATAAAGATGAAAGGAGGTTTTTGTTAAATGTGGGGGCACCGCAGGCCTCAGAAACAGGCCACAGAGACCAAGTCTCTCAACGTTCTCCTGCCCTCCTTTCACTTGCACCTTTTTTCTCCCAAGCAGGCCATAGAAACTATTATTTCACTTCCCCAAGGTGAGTTATAGAAACTAAAAAGATATTACTCCAATATTCCTCTGCCTTTCTATCCTGGAACTGGCAATAAAAAATTCTCTGACATACCTCGGCTGACAGATCATAAACCCTATTTCAGAAGGGGACCTGCCCCTTAGCCATGAGGAAGGAATGCTGCAAAGAGAGGCCAAGACGAACCTGAACAGTCAGGCCTTGCTGGTTTCCCTACTGGGAAAGGTGATGCATTACATCACACCCTTTCTGTCCAACCACATTTCTCCCCAGTTGCCCATGCTTCAATCATGTTTATGCAATAAAATCTCCATAAAAACTCCAAAGGACAGAGTTTGAAGAGTTTCTGGACTACTAAACAGGTGGAGGTTTGCAGGAAGGTGAACAAGAACTCATCCATGCCAGGAGGTTAGCACACCACAACTCCACAGAAACAGAAACTCCTTCACTAGGGACCCTTCTACACCTCCTGCTGTGTCTCTTCATCTGGCTGTTTATTTATATCCTTTATAAAAAATAAACTAGTAAACATAAATACAGTGTTTCCCTGAGTTCTGTGATCTGCTCTAGCAAATTAATTAAAACCTGAGAGGGGGGCAGGGTCGCAGGAAGCCCAACTGGTAACCAGTTGGCCTGAAATTCCAGAGGCCGAGACTCGGTACTGGGTCAGAAACAGGGAGCAATCTGTTGGGAATGAGTCCTCCACTGTGAGATTGTACACTCCCTCCCCACAGACAGTCTCAGAGTTGAGCTGAATCAGAGGCTGATGGAGAGAAATCCCCACACATTTCAGGATCACTGAAATGATCTGTGTGATAAGCATACCGTAGCAGAAACTAAGTTTGAGCTTGTTTATCCTCTATGTCCACAGATCAAGTTTTGGCAATCACACGCAGCCAACTCATCACACCTGGCCCAAGTAAGGCAAGCACTTATAGCTGTACCCAATCAAGTGATCACTCTACTACATTCAGCCTATAAAAAAAAGTTTGCTGCTCATATACTGCTGGAGCAAAGTTCTCTTCTGGTTCTGAATGCAATCCAATTCGTGTACTGTTCTTTGTGCAAAAACTGCTAAATTTTGTCTGTCTAAGGTTTTTCTCTTAGAAGTATTAATCTGCCAGATGTGGTGGTGTACGCCTGTAATCCCAGTACTTGGGAGGCTTGAGACAGGAGGACCCAGGTTCTCAGCCAGCCTCAGCAACTTAGGCCCTCCACAACTTAGACCTTGTTTCCAAATAAAAAATTTAAAAATAGGGTTGGGGTGTAGCTCAGAGGTAAAATGCCTCTGGGTTTGATCCCCAGTACCACACACACACAAAATAGTATTCACCCTATTATTCAGTTAAGAATACCAGAGCCCAAGAGCAAATCAAGTTGCTTGAGATCAACAGTTAAATGGAGGAGAATCTGAATCCAGATAAGTCTGGCTCTAAAATACTTCATCTATATCATGCTGCTCCACATGATGAATAAACCTAGAGTTTGTTTTCAAAGAGTAACAATTTAGTATTCAAGAGAGTATCAGGGAGAACTAAGATGGCAGGATAGCGAGAGGCAGCGTGTCACCAGCGCTCCGAGAGTAGGAGCTCGGCCGGTGGGAAGACTGCATCTTGAAAAGAAAAGTAGGGCAGCCAAAACTCAACAAAACAATGAGAGCCAAAGTGCAGCGGAATGCAAGGCAGTGAAAAGAGCAGGGGGCGGTAGGGAGCTCAAAGCATTTCACCTGGTAAAGAGAGCAGAGACAAAGGCGCCATCTTGGCTGAGCCACGCCAGCACAGCGGCCCCCGGAATCCTCCAGCAAAGAAACAGCTGATTCTTGTGAAATTAGCGATTGTAGCCCACCATCGAAAGCAATCGACATCGGACCATGATGAAGTCCAAGTCGAACCAGATCCACACCTACAACAGTGACGACTGCAAAGGGTGGGATGCGAGCCTCAGCCCCCGCAAAGAAAGCAACGTGGAGAGACATAGATGAGGCGGCCAGGCACAGAGCAGCCCAACACCAAGAAAACGAGTGGGTGAAACACGGCCCCCTGGAGTAGCCTAGCACCAGCGCAGAACACCCCAGCACTGAGGACGTGGACGGACATGGCATGGCACCCCGGAACCACCCAGCAACGAGAACATGGGTGAGTGAGATAAAGGGAGGCAGTGTGCTGCCGGCACTCCAAAACTTGGAAATCAGCAGGCAGGAAGACTTTTCTTAACAAGAAAAGTGGGGCAGACAAAACTCAACAAAACAAAGAGAGCCAAAGGGCAGCGGAGTGTGAGGCAGTGGACAGAGAGGGTAGCTAAACAGAACTCCACACATTTCACCTGGTAAGTGGAGAGCAAAGGCGAAGGCGCCTCTTATGTGGGGCCTCGCCTACACCATGACTCCTGGAGACCAACAGCAAAGAGACAGCAGATCCTTGTGAAACCAGCGACTATAGACCACCATTGAAACCCATCAACTCCGGAACATGATGAAGCCCAAGTCAATCCAGACCCGCACCTACAACGACGATGGTTTCAAGGGGTGGGCCGTGAGCCTCTGCTCCCACAATGAGTGCAATGAGGAGAGACAAAGAGGTGGCCATACACAGAAGCAGCCCAACTCTGAGAACACGAGCCGGCGAGCCACGGCCCCCCATGAGCAGCCAACACCGTCCTGGAACACCCCAGAATTGAGGACATAGGTAGATGAGACATGGCCCCACCCCTAGTGACCCTCTCCCGCGCTGGGGACGGGAGGCAGGCAAACCCTCAGCCCCGCCCCTGGAGGCCCCTAGCACTAGGGACACGGGGCAGGAGAGCCCTTGGCCCCGCCCCCAGAGAACCCCTACCCCCCAACGCTGGGGACACAGGGCAGGTGAGCCCTCAGCCCCACCCCTGGAGACCCCTGGTGCTGGGGAAGTGGGGCAGGCAAGCCCTTGGCCTCGCCCCAGAGAACACCTCCCCCCTGCGCTGGGGACACGGGGTGGGCGAGCCCTTAGCCCCACCCCCAGAGAACCCCTCCCCCAGATGCTGGGGATGTGGGGCAGGAGAGCCCTTGGCCCCACCCCCAGAGCAACCCTACCCCCTGGCGCTGGGGACATGGGGCGGGCAAGTCCTCAGCTCCGTCCCCGAAGGGCCCCCCCCAAGCGCTGGGGATGTGAGGCAGGCGAGCCCTTGGCCCCACCCCCATTGAACCCCTCACCCCGGTGCTGGGAACAAGAGGCAGGCAAGCTCTCGGCCCCGCCCCCGGAGGACCCTGGCCAGCACGGGGCAGGCGAGCCCTTGGCCCTGCTCCCAGAGAACCCCTCACCCCCAGCCCTACCCAGGAGTACCCCAGTACTGAGGTCACAGGAAGATGAGCCACTATCCCACACAGGAGGGACTCCAGACAAAGAGAAAACCTCAGATGAGCAAAGAAGGCAAACTAATTGGGGGAGACGGGAGGGAAGGAGAGGGAAACAAACTGGTCCACAGGATGGATTTACACAGGTATCAAAGTCAACTACTATGCTGAAAACGAGAAGGGGGGGGTGAGAACTGGGGAGGGCTAATTGACCGATGAGTGCATGTATATGTCAACCACCCTGAAATCCTTCAAGATGTATGATTGCAACGCACTAATAAAATAAAGTAAAAAAAGAGAGTATGTTATAAGGCACAGGGGATATATGCTATGAGAACAATACAATTGAATATCACACAATATGAATAGATAAGATCAAGTGTAAGTGGAACACTGTTCAATATGTAGAGTAAAAA
Organism: Glis glis; assembly: GCA_004027185.1. Lineage (NCBI taxonomy): Eukaryota > Metazoa > Chordata > Mammalia > Rodentia > Gliridae > Glis > Glis glis. The sequence goes on along the minus strand of PVJS01031626.1, from coordinate 12,480 downwards.
AAGCCTCCAAATAATAAATTTTGTACCATATATAACAAAAATATAACTAGCAAAAAGAAAGAGAAATATCACTTTGTAACTTTTTTCCTTTTTTTTGTGTGTGTGTGTGTGGCACTGGGGATTGAACCCAGGGGCATTCTACCTCTGAGCTACATCCCCAGCCCTATTTTTAATTTTGAAACAGGGTCTTGCTAGCCGGGTGTGGTGGCACACACTTGTAATTCCAGTACTTGGGAGGCTGAGACAGGAGAATCACAGGTTTGAAGCCAGCTTCAGCAACTTAGTGAGGCCCTCAGCAATTCAGTGAGACCCTGTTTCCAAATAAAAAATAAAATAGGGCTGGGAGCATAGCTCAGAGATAGAATGCCCCTGGGTTCAATCCTCAGTACCGCAAAAACAAACAAAAAAGTCTGCCTGCAGCCAGGCATGGTAGCACAGGCTTATAATCCCAGTAACTTGGGAAGCTGAGACGGGAGGATCACAGGTTCAAGTTCAGCCTTAGCAACTTAGCAAGGCCCTCTGCAACATAGTACCCTGTTTCAAAATAAAAAAGGGCTGGGGGTATAGCCCAGAGATGTACACACACACACACACACACACACACACACACACACACCTGCCTTCAAATGAACCATGTTCCATATTTACCATTCTTATATAATGATGAATTTATTTTCTAGTTTTACTTCTCATCACAGACTTGCTTAACTATCTTGGTTCAAAGAGCTCTAATGTTTA
>PVJS01031626.1:0-11642 GCA_004027185.1 Glis glis | reverse complement strand
CTAACTATGAGAATATAACACTACCACACTAACATACCTGTATTTTATTAACTACTATAAATGTCATTCCTTTTTTTTTGCGGTACTGGGGGTTGAAACCAGGGGCATTCTACCTCTGAGCTACACCCCCAGTCCTATTTTTTATTATTTTATTTTGAAACAGGGTCTCACTAAGTTGCAGAGGGCTTCACTAAGCTGCTAGCCACAAACCTAGATCCTCCTGTGTCAGCCTCCCAAGTACTGGGATTACAAGCATGCGCCACTACGCCTGGCAATGTCATTGTTTTGTATATTTTTTAAGCATGTAACTGCAGTGACTCATTCAAAAACATGCCATTCTAACTGGAGTTAGATGGAATCTCAGTGTAATTTTGATTTGCATTTCCCTGATTGCCAATGATGTTGAACATATATTTATTGGCCATTTCTAATTCTTCTTTTGAGAAGTGTCTATTCAATTCAATTGCCCATTTTTATTGGTTTTTTTTAGCATTAAGTTTTTAAGCTCTTTGTATATTCTAGATATTAGTCATCTATCAGAGGAGCAGCTGTCAAAGATTTTCTCCCATTCTACAGGCTCTCTCTTTAGACTTTTTCCTGATTGTTTCCTTTGCCTCAGACTTACAGACAGTTGAATTTTTGACAAAGATGCCAAAAGCATATGCTGGGGAAAAGGTATCTTTTCCAAAAATGATGCTGGGAAAACTGGTTATCTCTCACCCTGCATGAGAATCAACTCAAGATGGATAAAAGACCTAGTGATTAGAGACTTTGCAATTACTAGAAGAGGGCATAGGACCAACTCACCAACATATAGACAATGGTGGAAACTTCCTCGATAAGATCCCAAAGCACAGGAAATAAAAATGAGAGTCAATAAATAAGATGGCATTAAATTAAAAAGCTTCTGTGCAGCAAAGGGAGTGGGGTTTTTTGGTGTTTGTTTTGTTTTGTGTGTGTGTGTGTGTGTGTGTGTGGTGCTGGGGATGGAACCCAGGGCCTTGTACATGCTTGGCAAATGGTCTAATACCGAGCTACAACTCCAGCCCCTACTTATTACTACATTACTAGTGCCAATAACAATGAATGGCACAGTGAGTACTAGCTAAATGTTTGCTGATTACATGAATGAAAAGTGGACAAAATGTATAATTCAAGAAAAAGAACCAAGGAAGCAGTATAAAAATAATGTATAGCTTAATATCTAACAAGACTAATTCAACAATTCTTCTAACAATTATAGATACAGAAAATGCAAACCATAGCTCTGGACAAAGACATACTTCAATGGCTTATCCCAAAAGAACTAACACTTGGTTACTTAATATAATGACCTACAGAAATTACTGAATTATTGATTTATCTTAAAATTCAAATTATCAAATAAATCAAAAGCTCCTACCTATAACATAAAAACACTGGCAATTAAATATAACAGAAAATGCTTTCCCTTATGTAGTTATGTAACAGAATCATAATGCTACTTATTTTTTTAAAAAAAAAAAGCACAGCATCTATGAGCAAACAAGAGAGAACTAGAAAATATACAGAAATATTTGTGTTTGGAAACATAGTAGATACACAACATTCTTTAATGGGTGCATGCAAAAATACAAGCTATCATACCTGCAAGCAAAATACAATGGAGTGGCTCCTGATACATTTGGCCTGTTAATATCAGCACCACTGTCTAACAAACACTGCACTGTCTGGAAGGAAAAATAAAAAACAATTAAAACCGGAGAACCAAACAAAAGACACGATTATCAGAATTTCAATTCTTATAAGGAAAGTTCTTCAAAGCTTTAAAGAGGAAATGAGTAGTCATGTGACAATAATAATGGTTGACCAAATTCAACTTTGAGGCTGGGCGTGGTGGCGCACGCTTGTAATCCCAGTACTTGGGAGGCTGAAATTGGAGGATCCAGGTTCGCGGCCAGCCTCAGCTACTTAGTGAGGCCCTCCACAACTTAGTGAGACCCTGTTTCAAAATAAAGAACACAAAATAGGGCTGGGTGTGTAGCTCAGAGGTAGAATACCCCTGGGTTCAGTTCCCAGTACCACAAAAAAAAAAAAAAAACAAATTCAACTTTGATAAGCTCCTGAGCCTCTCAGGCACTATGTGATATATAAACCATGTTAACCTGGAAAGGCTCTCAAGCAGCACTGTATCAGTGGCAGGCACATGTGTCTAAGAACTTTGAAATGTGGCTAGTACAACTAAGGAATGGAATTTTTCATTTTAATTATAATTAATCTAAATCTAAATAGTCACATGTGGTTACTGGATACTACTACTTTAGATATTTGAATTTAAGCCAAAATTTTTTAACCTCTAAAAACAAAAAATAGATATTAAACTATAACTCTCCCAAAGTCAATGAGTATAATTATTAAAGTACAAAATGTTTAAAAAACTAAGAAGCAGGCGGGCATGGTGGCACATGCTTGTAATCCCAGTACTTAGGAGGCTGAGATAGGAGGTTCGCAGCCAGATTCAGCTACTTAGTGAGGCCCTGTGCAACTTAGTGAGACCCCGTTTCAAAATAAAGAATAAAAAAATAGGGCATTCGGAGGTAGAATGCCCTGGGTTCAATCCCCAGTACCGCCAAAAAAAAAAAAAAAAAAAAAAAAAGCTAAGAAGCCCTTTGCCTATAAATAGTAGCCAATACTGGCTCAGTTTCTCTGAAAGTCACTCATATATACTTTGTCCCCTAAGCCCTACATCTGCAATCATTTGACTTATACTAAAGAGAAAGTAAGCTAATATAAAATCCTGAAAGTATACATTTGATGATTAGGGTTAGGACAAGGCCCAACTAAAAACCTTTAAAAATATATATTTTCTGGTTCTATTCCTACAATCATCATTTGGGTTTCTCCTACAGAAAGGAAGAAAAATGTAAAAATATAAACATTTTTGGAATTAGACACACGTGTTCATCTTTTTTGATGCTCTAAACCTAGTAGTAAGTTGGCGACATAATCAGACTATAAGCCTATACAATAACAAAAAAGAACACAACAGCATACTTAAAATAGACAAGCCAGTAAGTTTCGAAAGATGGCAAAGCAAGACCAGTAACTGACTCAGTAGATCAAAGAAAGCTTAAGTCCAAGTGACTGCAAATAGGGATTCTAACAAGAAGCAACCAAATCTCAATACAGCACACTCACAACAACAGAAACACCACAAAAATTTTCAAGTACCAGGCAGGTACCTTTGAAAACAGGATAGTTGGGCTGGGGATGTGGCTCAGTGGTAGAACACTTGCCTGGCATGCACCAAGGTCTTGGGTTCAATCCCCAGCACCGTCCCCCCACCAAAAAAAGTTATATAAAGCTAAAAGCAGAAGGAATAGTTGAAAGTCTACTAAAAAAATTGGTCCTCTGATCCTTAGCGAAGACCCTTCCTACTAATTCCATACCATTAGTCACCAACTATGCTTCCCTCTATTATCTCAAAGATAGAAAGGAGGTTTATTCTCTGGACAAAGTGAATATGGAGGCTCTGAACTGGCAGACAGGAAATACAGGTAAGAGTAAAGGTTGAGGAGCCAAGGTGAAAAGAACTAATTAAGTGAAAAGCCTCCAGCCTCATATTTCACTTGGCTCCCAAAAATCCAGCAGCCAGACTTCAAACCTCAAATAGGAAAAATTAACTTTCCATTCTGAAGCCCGGCACCAAAGAGTCTGAAGACACTGACACTTTAGAGTCCCCAGTGAAACAGTCCAATTCAAGCAATGGTTCTCAACCAAGGGTACATTTTCCCCATAAGAGGACATTTGGCAATCGCAGGAAATATTTTGATTGTTGTGACTAGGGAAGGGAGGGTGCTATTGATATCTAGGCAGCAATGGTCAGGAATACAGCTAAACATCCTACAATGCATAGGACAGCTCTCACAACAAAGAATTATCAGGCCCAAAGTATCAAAAATGCCAAGAATAAGAACCTTGGTATACAGTGAAGCTAGCTTACATGCACAACGATTCCAGACAACATCTTAGTACCTTGCCATTACATCAATGGACAGACAATATTTAAGACACAAGTGACGCAGCCTCCCAACCTGAAAAACAAAAAGAAGAAAAGAAACTCAGGCCAGGTGTGGTGGCGCATGCCTGTAATCTCAATACTTGGAGGCTAAAACTGTAGGATCACAGACTCATGGCCAGCTCAGCAACTTAGTGAGGCCCTGTTTCAAAATAAAAAATAAAATAGGGTTGGGGTGTAGTTCAGAGGTAGATCACCCCTGGTTTCAATCCCCAGTACCACAAATAAAAAGAAAAGAAAAAGAAGAGACAAACAAACTTGGAAAAATAAAAGGAACCAAAGAAAATAAAAACTAGAAAAGTAACTGATACCTCAGAGATGGGGAAAAAAAGGTGTGGGGGGATTTTATTCATGGAACAAGAACAGGAATCTGAGGTGGAAATATTCAGAGTATAAGAAATTTAAAATATGACAGAAGAAATAATTCAACAAGTTTAGAAAGAACATTTAGGAACTGTATAAGAAAACAATGAGCCGGGCATGGTGGTGCACGCTTGTAATCCCAGTACTTTGGGAGGCGGAGACCGGAGGATCCAGGTTCGCAGCCAGCCTCATCTCTCTCTCTCTCTCTCTCTCTCTCTCTCTCTCTATCTCTCTCTCTCTCCACTTAGTGAGGCCCTCCGCAACTTCGTGAGACCCGGGTTCAAAATAAAGTATAAAAAATAGGGCCGGGGGCGTAGCGCGGAGGTAGAACGCCCCTGCGTTCAACCCCCGGTACCGCAAAAAAAAAAAAATGAAAAAACAGGTTAAGTAGGAAACAGGAAAGATGAGAAAAATTAGTGGATCAATCCAGAGAGACACAATGTAGAAACTGAGCATAAAGAAAATGAAGAAGGTTGGGGACCACACGGGAATCAAGAAATAATACCAAAAAATTCCCAGAACTGAAGGTTATGAATTGTCAAATTTAAATGTCTCAGTTCCCAGTTTAATAGAGGTGTCAACAGCAACAACAAAAAAAATAGAAGTGTCAACAAAGCAATGTCAAAGGGAGATTTCATAAGAACAAGAATATAAAATTCCAATGATAAACTGACATTAAACAGCAATGACACTGGAATCTAAAGGTAAAAAGCTAGCTGGGCATGGCAGTACACACTTGTAATCCCAGTACTTGGGAGGCTGAGACAGGATAGCAGGTTCGTAGCCAGTCTCAGCAACTTAGTGAGGCCCTCCACAACTCTATGAGGACCCTGTTTCCAAATAAAAAAATAAAAAAGGGCTGGGGGTATATCTCAGAGGTAGAGTGCCCCTGGGTTCCATCCCTAGTACCACCACCAAAAAAGAAAAAAGGTAAAAAGCCTTTGAAATCATAAGGTACAATTATTTCAAATGTAGAATTCTTTAGTCAGCCATGCTATTACTCAAATATATGATTACAAATGAAAAACATACTTAACTGTATAAGATTTCAATAAAAATACCTAAAAATACACCAAAATTTATAAATCCTCACTCACCAAAACAAGAAATAAGTAATATTTAAATGTCATAATTTTTAAATTCATAGAAGCTTATTATTTAGAAAAATGTACCAGAGGAAAAGCTAAAAGAGTTGAAAATGGTTGCCTCTGGTGATCATGGTTTGACAAAGAGTGGTAAAAAGGACTATCATTTTTTATTAAAAAATTTTCATAAAAATAAAAGGCTTTGGCCGGGTGTGGTGGTGCATACTTGTAATCCCAGTACTTGGAAGGCTGAGACAGGAAGATCACAGGTTCATGGCCTGCCTCAGCTACTTAGTGAGGCCCTCTGCAGCGTAGTGACACCCTGTTTCAAAATAAAGAATAGAAAATAGGGCTGGGGGTGTAGCTCAGAGATGAATGCCCCTGGATTCAATCATCAGTACCACAAACAAACAAATAAATAAATAAATGGTTTTAAGATATAGTATTTACATGTTGTAACTTGAATTTACTTCTACCCCAATATGAACTCTAAAATCTAGGTAATAAAAATATGGTTATAGGGAGGGCTGAGGGTGTAGCTCAGTAGTAGAGTGTATGCTTAGCATGCACAAGGCCCTGGGTTCAATCCCTAGCACTCCCCCGAAAAAACTGTGTAAAACTGTATTATCAGCCGGGCATGGTGGTGCACACTTGTAATCCCAGTACATGGGAGGCTGAGACAGGAGGATCACAGGTTCACGGTCAGCCTCAGCTACTTAGTGAGGCCCTCTGCAACTTGGTGACACCCTGTTTCAAAATAAATAAAAAAGAGGGCTGGGGATGTAGCTCAGAGGTAGAATGCCCCTGGGTTCAATCCCCAGTTCCACAAAAAAAACTGTATTATCAGCTATATAATTTCTTTAAACTCAAACATGTAGCCAAATACAACCTTTAAATATTAGAACAATAAGCCTTTAGATCACTATTTTATAAGAGAAGGCCTATTTGGGTATTTGGATCATGGCCTTCATCTCTCTGATTTTTTTTTTTTTTTTTTTTTTGCGGTGCCGGGGATTGAACGCAGGGGCGTTCTACCTCCGCGCTACGCCCCCGGCCCTATTTTTTATACTTTATTTTTGAAACCGGGTCTCACGAAGTTGCGGAGGGCTTCACTAAGGAGAGAGAGAGAGAGAACGCTTGTGCACGCATGCGTGTGCGCGAACCCAGATCCTCTGGTCTCCGTGAACCCGGATCCTCTGGTCTCCGCCTCCCAAAGTACTGGGATTACAAGCGTGAGCCACCACACCCGGCGTCTCTCTGATTTTTGATCTAGCATTTTTGTCTATATGGTCTCAAAAAGGAGATGGACAGTACTAATATTGTCTACTATTGTTATAGAAATTATAGACAATAAGGCTTCATTTCTCAAAAGGCTAAGAAGAGATGAAAGTAAATACAATGAAAAATAGATTAATATACAAGCCAGAGAGAAACTGAAATAAATTATTAACAAAATATACTATGCATTCATATAAATTACAGTTAAAACTACATAGTGATATAATAGCATGAATAACTTTAATTACCCAGACACTATGCTAATAAGCATTTATCAATTAATGTAATGTATCCTGTGAGGAAGGTGATATTCTCTCCACTTCTACAAGCAGGAAACTGGATTTCAAAGAGGTCTGATAATCTGTACCCCACCCAACACAGTGAAGCAGAGATTAAAACTTAAGCCTATAATCATAATCATAATCCTAGTTACCAAAAAGTAGGATTTCTAATTTTTCTGAATTCAGGTCGCTAAATAGTATTATGACAAATTGACATGTCTTCATAAAGTACATTAAATGCAGATGATCTACTAATTCCCTGCCAAACAGCTATTTGTCAGTCAAGCTCAAGTGTCTCAACAGCTACTGTGTTTAGTTTTAAAATGCCATTTTTAAAACTATACTTTTTACAGCACTTCTCTATTTTTATTTATACTGCAGAGTCTATAATAAAAAAATGATTCAGCCATTAGATTAACATATTCCTCTACTGTTCTCAATAAGTTATGAAACAAACTTCAAAAGAAACATAGCGCCGGGCGTGGTGGCGCACACTTATAATCCCAGTACTTTGGGAGGCGGAGACCGGAGGATCCAGGTTCGCAGCCAACGTCACCGCGCATGCGCGCGCGCGATCGATTGATCAATCGATCTCTCTCTCCTCTCCTCTCTCTCTCTCTCTCTCTCTCTCTCTGTCTCTCTCTCTCTCTCTCTCTACCTAGCGAGGCCCTCCGCAACTTCGTGAGACCCGGTTTCAAAAATAAAAAGCATAAAAAAAATAGGGCTGGGGGTGTATCGCGGAGGTAGAACACCCCTGCGTTCAATCCCCGGTACAGCAAAAAAAAAAAAAAATAGCAAGAAAGCATGATTTACATATGAACTGTCACATTTCTGTCAAATCTTTGTATATTCTACAAAGATGTTAAAAATTCTATGTTCATCAAATCCTTGTATATCCTACAAAGACATTAAAAATTCTTTTAAGATAAAAGAGCACTTGATTAAGGCAGTGGAAGTTGCTTATTCTAGTATTTTATTTTCCATTCAGAAATCTTTCTACTTTTCTGTTTTAACATAATTATCCCAGTTAAGATCCTTAAAATACGCTACTATAAGACACATATTTTTATAAGTTTTCAATACCTTCACTTGTACATAAAATGTTGCCTAAAGAAATAGAGACAACTCCACCTCTCTTAGAAGTTAGGATTAAAAAATGTATAAAAGAATTTGAATATGAAGAATAAAATACTGCCTTTCAGCACTAAAATGAATGAAAAGTCATCAGCCTCTGTGATTAAAAAAATACTTGTTTACTGGTTTCTTTTTGTAAAAGCTCTGAAATAGGAAGGGAAAGGATAATGAAGAATTCAATCAATTATTGATTCAATGGCATAATAGGAGAGGTAGCAAGAAAGTCACAGATAACCTTAATCACAGTTTTTTTTTTAATCTCCAGTCATTCCTCTGAGGGGGGCAAGTCATAATAATTCAAGTACAGAAGGAATCTAAGATGTACTCACCTCAATAATTAGCCAACTATGGTGGTAAGCGGAAAGGGAAATAAGGCAGGTCTATGTGGTGTCAGAGCAGGGCAGAGGCTGTTAACACTTACCAACTTACCCTATCACTGTACTATTCTGGCAGTTCCTACTGAGTCCTATTGGGGAGGTGAGTTCTCCTGGGTCCCTTACTACAACTTAATTAAATACAGGCTAGTGTGCAAAAAAGATTCTCATTCCCAGACAATCCAATGTGACAATACTTCAACTGTACGCAAAAGATCTAACCACAACAACAAATTATTTTCTTGCTGGCCACATACACATATGAGTTGGACTGGAAATATCAAGAAGGATAAGTAGCTACCTAAAATTACAATGAGATATTCATTGCAGGACAGAGTTTAAAGACTATATAATCTTCAAAAGCATTACAAAATAACAAACGCTTCCAGTTAGGTAAAACTGCTAATATGTACACAAAGGATAAAACTCAAGTGGAGGCAAAATGTTCTCTGAGCATTTACTAAATTGATATAAAGATATAAAAGCTTTTGAAGAAACAATACTATTTGAGGATTTCAAATTACACCAAAACATAAGTCAAAACCTAATCTAAAAGAATAAACTCTGGATTCAAATTTTAAAGTCCCTATGGATTTTCAAAAGTAGAGATTTTCAGCAAATAGATACAAATAAATCAGATACAACCTTTTTTAAGGATCTGAATAATCAATCTATACTCCACTTAAAGAAAAATGCCATTCACAAATATAAAGAAAATAACGGTTAAAATGATACTGTAGTTGAGTGATTCTTTCAACAAAAATTTCATGTCTATTAGTTACAAGAATGAAAAGAATGGACAAAAATTCCTGTCCTCATAAAGTTTACTTTGTAGTAGGAAAGAAAGACCAAGAGACAACATAAATAAACAAAATATACAATGTGCTAGATGGTAACCAGGATTCTCTATTTGGATTCAATTTACTTTAGAAATTGTCCTGCCCCTGAAACCCTACACAGGAAAACATTCTGTGAAAACTGTGCATTAGACTATATGCCATAAAAGGTTCAAAAAAACATATTGTGATTACAGCAACTGTAGTTTCTCATTTTCAAAATTTTATGACTTCTCATTTACTTGTAAAAATTAAACTTGGCAGCTTACAATAAAATGTAAATATGTAAAAGTATACCAGTATAAGTATCTGTGACTGATAGCTGATTATCCATATAGCATACAGTCTTAATAACTACAATGAACTGAAATAACTTTATGCACCTAAAATGACATCAGCAAAATAAGCTCTTTTAAAAAATCAGAATTTCAAATTCCCTGCCCAATTCTTCCCCTCACCACGACCACCAAAAACTATTCTCCTAGTCCCTGATTATCTAGAATAGGAGTTCCTCCTCCTTAGAGAATTAAGAAACTTCTCGTGAGGATCCTAGAAAGAAAAGTATTAGAAAAGGGATTTTCCTATGACCTTCAAGTGATCCTTAAGAAACAATACATTTTCAACAGACTCCATAACCTTTCAAGCAATAAAACAGCATCCTGGGTGGAAAACTAATGTACAAAGCTAATGTAGGGTCAATCTCAAAAGTCATTTAATTGAAGCTGGTCTTGCCTAATCAAGACCAGCTGTGTCCAATACACTGCTAATTACAAAGCAAGAAATCCAAAGCAGCTCTACTTATTGATGTCAACTCTCAAAATAACACTGATCAAAGTAAAAAGGAATAGATATTCAGTAATAAGGCTATAAGCAAAAGTTTAAGCTATGGTATTATCATTTGCTAAAAGGAGACTAAACAATCAAAAGGCATCCTTATTTTATGTGTTATTAAATGATTCTGATGACACGACTTATGGCAATGTGTAAATAATTTACACACTAAGAAAAACTACCCACTCACTAGAAGTGATAGGTTTATCCAGGGTTTCTTTAGAAGCCTGTTCACCAAAATTTATTGAGAAATTGAACCTTTATGCAATATCTAGCAAAAATCATTATTATCCAGTTGTGTTAAGAAAATAAGAGCAATGGGAGGTCTTTCTATTATTTATTCACATCTCCCAGAAGTGATTAAAGGAATAGCCTAGCACAGAAATAAATAAAATTCCTCAATATAAAAATATATTCTGAAATATCAATATACCTACCTTTGTATCTCCAGGATGAATCTGATTGTTTTGCAAATGTTTTCAATTAAGCTTGCGTGGCTGCCTCAGGATGAAAAGTTTGGAAGCTGGCTAAGGATACCAACCAAAGAGCTAACTAAATGTAGGTGAACACTATTACTAACAAATCTACAATTTCAATCTACAATATCAATGTCAAACAACTGCTTTTAATTTTTAGGAGTGCAAATTTACACAAACAAGGTTTAACTATCACTTTATATTGCTTGAGAAGCCTCATATTCAGTTGTATAAATTTAAGAATATAAAGTTTATACTCATGAAAATGTAATTTATTTTTACATAAATTGTAATTAGTCCCTAAGCTAATCTCCTGTATTCTAGCACATAAATTTAGAATGAACTACAGGATAGTTCTCTAGAGCTTCTAAATCCACATTACCCAGGAAGACTGTACTCAATCACTTGTAGCAATTCAACACATTTATATAAATCTTAAAAAACTAATAACAAAAAATTTACTAAAAAGTAAGTTGAATTTATGGCCAAAAAATTGAGTGAATTATACCTATGTGGAATAATGGTTTTAACTACACTTTGTAAAAATGAAATTTTATTTTTTTTGTAGTACCAGGGATTGAACCCAGAGGCGTTCTACCTCCGCGCTACACCCCCGGCCCTATTTTTTTAGACTTTATTTTGAAACCGGGTCTCACGAAGTTGTGGAGGGCCTACTAGGTAGAAAGAGAGAGAGAGAGAGAGAGAGCTGAGGCTGGCCGCGAACCCGGATTTTCCAGTCTCCGCCTCCCAAAGTACTGGGATTACAAGCGTGCGCCACCACGCCCAGCAAAAATGAAATTTTAAAAGAACAAAAACAGCCGGGCGTGGTGGCTCACGCTTGTAATCCCAGTACTTTGGGAGGCGGAGACCGGAGGATCTGAGTTCGCGGCCAGCCTCAGCTTGCTCGCTCTCTCTCTCTCTCCGCAA
>PVJS01031625.1:0-23289 GCA_004027185.1 Glis glis | reverse complement strand
ATTGAACGCACGGGCGTTCTACCTCCGCACTACGCCCCCGGCCCTATTTTTTATACTTTATTTTGAAACCAGGTCTCACGAAGTTGCGGAGGGCCTCACTAAGGAGAGAGAGAGAGAGGGAGAGAGAGAGAGAGAAAGAGCTGAGGCTGGCCGCGAACCCGGATCCTCTGGTCTCTGCCTCCCAAAGTACTGGGATTACAAGCGTGCGCCACCACGCCCGGCATTCCTTCTCCTTTTTATGTTAACCAAGGACATCGAACTAACTCCTTGGTTTCTGGAAAAACAACGTATTTTTTTTCTCCCATTAAAAGGAAAATAAACCATACTAATTCCTACTTTGTCTCTTTAAACCTCTTTAACAAATGTGCTACTGTTATAGAATATTAAAAGGTCCTATCTTATGAGAATCTGTAATTGCTTACTTTTTTTTGTGGGGTGTGGTACTGGGGATTGAACACAGTGATGTTCTCCCACTGAGCTACACCCCAGTCCTTTTTATTATTTTATTTTTTGTGGTGCTGGGGATTAAACTCAGGGGTATTCTATCTGAGATACACCCCCATTCCTATTTTATTCATTCATTTATTATTTTGAAACAGGGCCTCACTAATTTGCTGAGGGCCTTGCTAAGTTGCTGAGTCTGGCCTCGAACCTGCAATCCTACTGTCTCGGCCTTCCAAGTGCTGGGATTACAGGTGTGCGCCACCACTCCCAAACCTTTTTATTTTTTATTTGGAAACAGAATCTCACTAAATTACCACATGCTGTCCTCAAACCTACATCTCTCCTGTCTCAGCCTCCCAAGTACTGGGATTACGGGGGATGGGCCACCACACCTGCTGTGCTTTCTTTTAATAAGAAACACGGTATTTTCTGAATGATATGAGATTACAAAATCTTGCTTACCATTTCTTCCTTGCTCTCTATTTGTAGAAGACTGGAGCCCTTCTTTAAACAAGTCTGTTTACTGGTGTGCCAAACTGCCCACTGTTCAAAAACGTGGTAACAACTCTCCCCATTCTGAATCCAGTTCTGTGGACAAGGGCTGCAGTTGTAGGCTTTGAATATAAACACTGTACTTTATTATCATAATTGTAAAACATTAGTCAAATATCTCCCTAAAATAACCGCTGCCTCCTCCTCACCCCCAGAGGAGATGAACACTCTAACCAAATGGGTCCCATGATTTGGCACTTACCAATCCCAGCTTCTTTGAGGCTGAATACAGTAAAAATTATAGAATAATTTCCACTGGAAATGGGTCCCTAAGAGTTGGCTTAAGTTAAAATTAATTTGGAACTATCTTTATCCAAATTGTTCCTCTTCTACAAAAGATTGATCTGATTTTCCCGCTTTACCCATCTTTCCTTTCTTTGAATTGACATCATTCTCAGTCTTTTCTTGCTTGCTTGCTGTTTTGCATCTATTAATCATACTTTCCCAATTTAGCTGGAAATGTACTGAACTGTTAGATGGATTAGGTAGTGAGTCTTGAGCTGCTGTTGAAATTCTGTGAGTTAAGCAAGAAAATATTTTATATATAGTGGAGAGAAAAAATAATGCACCTCAAGGAGTTATTTGAAAACATGTAGGTGAGGAAAATTGAAGAAGAATGTAAATGAACAATATGCTTATTTTAGGACTTTGATATAACTAAGAAGTAAGCATTAATATTTAATAAGTTTTAAAGAGCCTCTTTTGGAAAAGAATGTATTCACAAAAGGATGATCAACTGCATCAAGGGAACCAAAGAGCAAAAACTTGACCAAGAGGTTCTGGGACAGTTTTATAGAGGGAAAGAAGTGAGACACCAGGACTCTCGAGATGAGTTCTCAGTTGAGGAGCACAACTGAGGAGCACAACCAGGACTCTCAGTTGAGGAGCACAAATTGTTCATTAGTAGTTTTCATTGCCCAGCTGTTGACTTCCTTTAAGACTCTTCAACTCTTTTTTGTTGTTTTGTTTTGTTTTCAATCCATGCTGATCAACAGCCTGAACATCGTTAAAGTTATAGCATGAATAGTGTTGAAAATGGTATTTAGCTAGGTGTGGTGGTGCCTGCCTATTATCCCAGTACTTGGGAGGCTGAGACAGGAGGATCCCAGGTTCAAGGTCAGCCTCAGCAATGTAGCAAGACACTCAGTAACTTAGTGTGACCCTGTTTCAAAACCAAACCAAAACAAAACAAAACAAAACAACAAAAAGGGCTGGGGGTGTAGTTTGGAGGTAGAATGCCCAGGGTAAAAAAAAAAAAAAAAAAGATTGATGTGTAGACCTCCAAAATGGAAACTGTCACTGTGTTCAAGGTTGATGGCTCAGAGATAAACCTAGACCATGCTTGCCTGTCACACTTAAAAAAATTGTGAACACGCAGTGATTCTTCAACATTTCACTTGATTAAATTTCAGTCAGAAGGAACTACAATAGATTTTTGTCTCTCTCATTGGCAGTTATATTAAATGATCCACTACAAGGAATTTAATTCCCTAAATTATATGTATAAGTATTATTAAGTGCTAATTAAGGAACCATAGAGTCCTTGACAAACTATAGAATGGGTAGAAATACTATTTTAGGTTTAAAATGCCTATAAAGGATATGAAAGATGAAACTGGAGTAACTTTATCATTATAAAACAAAACTAATTCCTCCATGTTTATTCAAATTTTATGATAAGTATTCTGATTTTTGGTCAATTTTCTGCTCAAACAGTTTTTTTTTCTAAATGTGAATCTAAAGCAAAATCTAAATGAGATGTACTGGAAAATTTGGAGCTAGAATTAAAGATGCACTTATAAATTTGAGTGACTGGATAAAATATAATGTTGCTTTTTTTAAAAAAATCTGATTTTACACAGCAATTTATACTAATTGTACATATTCAATTTATGCTAATTGTACACAGTTTATGCTAATTGTATACATTCAATTTAGGCTAATTGTACACATTGAATTTATGCTAACTGTATACATTAAATGTATACTAATTGTACACATTCAATTTTGGCATTTTACAGTGTATTTTGCTTAGCTGTACTTTTGGGGACCTCTGTTTCCCACAGACCATTGGAAGATATAGATAAGATTGAAAATCAATCAAAATTATGCCACTCCTACTACAAAATCCGAACAATTTGCAGGAAATTAAACACATTGTTTCTTTTGAGGAGTTAGTGCATACATTCGGTCTCCACTATAAAGGAGCGATTTTCTGTCAATTACCTAGACTGAAAGAGTTGCGCGAGGCCTGGCAGTGTTGCACCTGAAGGTCAAGGTTTCTCGTCCACTGTGTAAAGTTCAGCAGTGCTCGGTCCCGCCGGGCCAGCTCTTCCTGTTGCTCCATTGCAATATGGGACACCTGGAATACTGCAAATCACACGGGTTCCTAAGAAAGTATTGAGGTTTTACGACAAGGCAATCCATCAACATAGACGAAAGAAAACTATAAGCTTTGAGACTTGAGTTTGCATTATTTTAGATTTTGGTTTAAAGTGTACATTTTTATACCAACATCATTCTTGGTACTTCATATGAGTGGGGGGATGTGGGGGAGGGGATACTAAGAGCTGTGTGCATGTATGTTAACATCAAATAGATATTCACTGTGATGTGAGACTCCAATGCACCAATAAGAGCATGTTAAAATAAATAAATAAATAAATAAATAAATAAACAAAGTATACTTTTTTTTAAAGAATCAAATGCTGAAATTAGCTAGACAGAGAAAGTTAAGTAGTGTGTGTTTTTCTTTCTGTGAGAACTAAAGCAAAAGATGACTGGGAAAGTAGCAGAGGGAATAGCAGGGAAGGGAAAGGGACCTCGGGGGATGAGGGGGGAGAGGGGAAAGGGGTAGTGGGGATGGGGACCATAATAAGGCACCATGTATGTATATGCGTAAGCTAGGGAGTAATGGGGATACCAGAGGGACTCCAGACAATGGAGGAGAAGCCTCAGCAGAGGCAGGGAGGTGGTCTAAGGGAAGGGGAGGGGGAAGAGTGAGGTTCATCAATGGAATTACTACCACTGACTAAGTGTATTTATGAGAATATACCAACGTCAATATCAGTACTCTGTATTGGGAAGGGGGAAGAAATGGGGAGGCGGGGGGGGGAGATGGGGGAAAGCAGGGGGCACCAGGGGCTGTGTGCATGTACGTTACTGTCAACAAGATTTTCATTATGATGTGAGACTATAATGCACCAATAAAAAATGCACATAAAAAATCACAGTGAATCCCATTCATTTGTAAAATTAAGATGATTAAATAATTATAATTTTTAAAGAATCAAATGCTATAAAGGATATAGAGCAAAAGGCCTCATTGTCAACCCTGCTACTTTATCCAGTTTCAGTCTCCAAGAGCAGATAGTTTTACCAATTTCTTTTTTATTTTCTAACTATCTATCTATCATCTATCTATTTATCTATCATCTATCTATCTATCATCTATCATCATCATCTTGATACTGGGGATTGAATCCAGAGGCATTCTACCTCTGAGCTACTCCCCAGCCCTATTTTGGTTTTTATTTGGAAACAGGATCTCCCTAAGTTGCTGAGGCTCTGGCTAAATTGCTGATGCTAACCTCGAACCTGCAATCCTCCTGTCTCAGCCTCCCAAGTACTGGGATTACAAGCATGTGCCACCAGATCTGGCTTGAGTTTAGAAACCAATGAATGTAAAATTTTCTCTCTCCCCTTTCCACAAATGGCAACCTTCTGTTTCTATGACATCTATTTTATTACTTAAGTTATATTTGAGTCCTCGTTCTATATCAGTATATAAAGAACTTTCTCTCATTCTTTTATTATGACTGTAAAGATTTCCACTGTGTGGGTGCCTCATGATTTGCTTCAGCAGTTCTCTGTCGACTTTTGGATGGTTTGTCATCTTTTTGTATTACAGAAAGAAAGATGGCACACAGAGTCGTAGTTTTACATCATTTTATGCACGTGCAAGTCTATTTTTAAGATAAGTTGCTAGGTCAGTTTGTGGGCATTAAAACTCTACTAGCTATTTCCAAATTACCCCTCCATATATGCAGTCGCACCCAGTATTTATTTGAGTTTGCAGTTATCTTTTTATGTCTGAGGCTGAACCTCTTTTCACATATATAAATAAGAACCAGATAAATTGTCTTTTCTGTGAAATGTATAGTTATATGCCACATTGGCTTTTTAGGCTTTTATTGTTTTATTATTGTGCTGTGAGAAATAATTCCAGAAAGTCTGGAATCAGCCTGAGCGGTGTTTCTAAATTTCGCACATGGATTCGTCCTTGAGGTAAGGCTGGAGACATACTGACTTAAGAGTGTAGCTTTGTAACTGAGGGTTCGAGAATTAGGGGGCCAGATCATACTTGCTTGTCAGCACTGTTTACTGATGACAGAATGATAGATGATTTGTTCTTGGTTATAATGAAACCCTGAGAGAATTCTGTTGCTGACGCAGGTTACCTCCTCATCTCAGCAAAATTTTGCCTTTGTGATCAGCAAAATACAAAAATCCCAAGCAAGACTCCCTTTGGAGCTCCTTGGTACCGAGGTACCTTATGGACACCTCAATGATTCCTGACGCAAGAGAGAAACTGTGTCCTAACAGGACATTCTCAGGGCCAGGAAAAGATACCTGAGCCTGACCTCTGCAGCCCCGTGCCTGCTGAGATAGACTTTTGCTCCCTTTAATGCTGTTGGTAAATCGTATCCTTATCCTGTAATACACTAGGTTTATATACAGTCCATTAGGGTCCTGCGAGTCTCCTTTAGCAACCACCCCGTTATCTGATGCTGCCGTGCACTTCAATATTACGAAGGTAGATCACCGTATGATAGGAGCTCTAGTTATGTTTTCCCAATTTGCCTTTCGGCTTTGACTGTGGTAGTCCACATAGATCCATTGTTTTTTGAATCATTGTCAGTAAGTTTCATGTGTGAGATTAGACTTTTACAAGAATATTTTTACATTTATATTTTGATGTATCTGGAATTTATTTTGTTTTAAATGATAAAGTATGACTTCAAGAGTGTCCCCCAGATATCTACACAAGTGTCTTATATCATTTATCGAATATCTCTAACCCCCATAACTCTTCTAGTTACTGCCTTTAAACTCACCGTAAATTTCTTATAAACTGCTTGGATTATTTCTGTTTCAGTCTTATTCAATCTATCCACTTATTTATTCATATGTCAGCATGACATGGCCTTTATTTTAGCTTTGTAATTCATTTTAGTATCTGATACTTTAATGCTATTTTTTGTTGTTCTTTTCTTACTATTCGGGCTAGCTTCATAAGCCAATTCTTTTTTAAAAATTGCATTATAAAGCAGCTACCTGTTCCTACTTTATTAAATACTCTTCTTAACATGAATATTTATTTTGTTTACCCTCTTTTGTTCTGATGAAATTTCTTAAAACTGTAGCTTACTGATTTGGGCGGGTACTGGGGATTGAACCCAGGGGCATTTTACCTCCAAGCTACCCCCCCAGCCCTATTTTTTATTCTTTGTTTTGAAACAGGGTCTCACTAAGTTGCAGAGGGCCTCACTAAGTAGCTGAGGCTGGCTGCGAACCTGAGATCCTCAAGTCTCAGCCTCCCAAGTACTGGGATTTCAAGCGTGTGCCACCACGCCCAGCTAGCTTACTGATTTTAATCAACCTTAGAGAACTGTTTATGCAAAAGCCTTCAATATTACTCTTGTCTGTCTCTCTCTCTTCTTTTGAGGCTCCTGTCACATATGCGAGTCTTCTCAGGGATGGTCCATCTCTTGCTCGGGTTTCTATTTTTTTGCTGCTATCTTTTCACAACTCCTTTTCCATTCTGTTGATTGCTTCAGCTTTTTCTTCTAATTCATTAATTTGCTTTTCAGCTGAGTGGTTGCGTTAAATTCTTTTCTTGGAGGTGAATCAGATCCATGCTGTTGCAATTTGTTAAAGCTTCAATGAAGCTATAATTGACATACTGCTTCACGTAGTTTTTGTGTGTGTGTGTGTGTGTGTGTGTGTGGTACTGGGGATTGAACCCAGGGGCATTCTACCTCCAAGATGCACCCCTAGGCCTATTTTTTATTCTTTATTTGGAAACAGAGTCTCACTAAGTTGTGGAGGGCCTCACTAAGTAGCTCAGGCTGGCCGCGAACCTGCTATCCTCCTGTCTCAGCCTCCTAAGTACTGGGATTACAAGCGTACGCCACCACACCCGGCTTCTCATAGTTAAATGACACAACCTGATAAGTTTTCATGCACCTACTAATGTAGTAAGCCATCGCCACAATCTAGATAATGAACATATCTATCACATGAAAATTTCCTGTTTTTATTTTTTGATTCAAATTTTATTTTAATATGACTGTGGATTCACATGTGGTTATAAGAAATAATAGAGAGATTTCATGTGTCCTTTGCCCCGTTTCTACCCAATGGTAACATCTTGCAAAATTTTAGCTCCATGTCACAACCAGGATATTGACATTGACACACTCGAGAGGCACAGCTTCTCCACCACCATGGGGACCCAGCCTAGCTTCCTTCTACAAAGGACACCCGATCTTCTTGCCCTCGCCCCTCTTTGACACTCATCTGCCTCCTAGTTCTATACTTTTGTCATTTCAATGATGTCATATAAGTGGGATCTTATAGCATGTAACACTTAGTAATTGGCTTTTTCCATTCACAGTACTTTCCTGGAGATGTTATTAGCAGAAATAAATAGCTAATTCAGGTTTTATGGTTGAGTATAATTCTCTAATATGGGTTACCACATTTTTTTAAACCATTCACCACTAAAGGACATCTGAGTAGTCTTCTGGGCTTGTTCATTGCAAATAAAGCTGCAACACACATGCATGCCCAGGTTTTATGAACGGAAGTCTTCCTTTCTCTGAAGCAGATGCCCAGGAGTGCAGTTGCTGTGCTGTGGGAGGCCTCAAGGTGAGACTTTCACTTTTCCAGAGTGGCTGTACCGTTTCGTCTCCCACCAGGCACGTCCGAGCGAGCCAGCTCTCTGTACCCTCACGGGCATTTGATGGTGACACTAGTTTTTATATTTTACTTTCTGTTAGGTGTGTAATTATATCTCATGGTGCTTTTAATGTGCTTTTCCTTAGTGGCAGTGACGTTGAACATCTTTTCTTAGGCTTATCTGCTATCCCTGTATCTCCTTTGGAAAGATGTCTTTAATACCTTTTTCCACTAACTGGATGGTTTGGTTTTTCCATTGTTGCATTTTGCAAGTTTTTATATACTCTGGATTCTAGTCCATGAATTGGATATGTGGTGTGCAAGTGTTTACTTCATCTCTATATATTTTTAATCGTTCTAGTAGTGTCTGTTGCAAGACAGATTTTAATGGTGATGCATTTGCAGCTAATAATATTTTCCTTTTTATTAATTATTCTTTTGATGTCAAGCCCAAGAATTATTCCTACCCCTAGACACTGAAAAAAATTTCTCCTATATTTTCTAAAAGTTTTATAGTGTTATACTTTATAGTTAAGACTGTGATGCATTTTGAGTTAATTTTTAAGTTTTGTATAAGGTGTGAGACTTAAGATTATTTTGGCAATGGATAGCCAGTTTATCTAGTAATATTTGATGAAAAGGATATTTTCCTTGGTTGAATTTTGTACCTCTGTCAAAAATCAGAGGGTCTTGGTAAGTGGCTGAGGCTGGACTTGAACCTGTGATCCTCCTGTCTCAGCCTCCCAAGTACTGGGATTACGGGCATGAGCCACCCGGCCCAGCTTACAGTGTACTTTTATAAACATCCCTGGCATGTTTTATATAATTTTTGGCCATCCCACTGTTGCAATTGGAGATTCTAGTTTTATCTTTATATCAAAACCAAATTATATACTCCATTCACTTGACAACACTGCGTTGAGATGTTGCATCCTCAGTTAATTTAGCTTTCAATTGGAAATGGTTTTCATACTTTAAGCTTATTTTATTTTCTTAATATGTATAAAACAATGTCAAAATTCACTATATAAAATTAATGTTTAAACTGTGTCTTTTGCTATTTGCAATGCAAGTTAATATGGATTTTTATATTTAGACTTAGAAAAAAGCTTGGCAATATTTGATTAAAAGCCTCCAATTTTTACAGAAGAATATGAGTTAGATGTGAATTAATTGACTTACCTGTTAGTTCCTTTTCAGTTAATTTGCTTCCAGAGTATTTGATAAACAAATACTGAATATATGAACATCTTAATAAATGAACTACCATTTGCTTAATATATACATATACATACATATATATGAGCAGAGGGCAGTTAGGGCAAGATCAGAAAAGCTCCCTGGGAAGTTCTAATATTTGAGAGCAGCTGTGATATTTTATTTGAGGAGATAGACAAAGTAACAATTACTGATGGAGGTCTTAGTAATTTGTTTTTTTTTGCAGTACTGGGGATTGAACCCAGGGGCATTCTACCTCCAAACTCCACCCCCAGCCCTATTTTTTATTCTTTATTTTGAAACAGGGTCTCACTAAGTTGCGGAGGGCCTCACTAAGTCAGTGAGGCTGGCTGCGAACCTGTGATCCTCCTGTCTCAGCCTCCCAAGTACTGGGTTTACAAGCATGCGCCACCATGCCCGGCAGTAATTTTTAAAACATTTCTCTAACCACCAACAGGAAACCGAGCTTCTAGCCTGACATGAGCAAGATCAAGTTTGCAAAGGCAAGTCTGAACCATTCCCTTTTCTATGCTCAGAGCTCACGGTGCTTCTGCTCAGTCAGTGCCGCCTAGAAATGGTTTGCCAAGGACTTCAAGAAAGAAAATTAGCCAGATAGCAGTCTCCATCACTATCTTTCTTTCTAAGCATATTTTCTTAGTGCTAGCCTGAGTGATATTAGAGGTTCTTAGTTCTTTTTCTGGACTCTGAAACTATGAAACTATTATATTTTATAAAAATTTTGCTTCCTAGACATGGAAACATGTCTCTAATTTGGACTAAAAGGAATAAACCACTGAGGTTAAATATGCCCAAAGAAAGTACTTGGGTGTGCATTGAACGTAGGAAATTGTACTTTGCCTAATATAAAGTGAGACATTAAGATAATCTGAAAAGTCAAGTTTGGAGTGAATGTAGATTAGTAAAGGAAGAGCATATTCTGCAGTCTTTCAAATTGAAATTTATGGCATGCTTACATGATTCACAAATTGAATCGGAATAAAATAACAAGGCTGAGGGTGTAGCTCAGTGGTAGATGCTTGCCTACGCTGTGCAAGGCCCTGGGTTTGAGCCCTAGCACCATAAGAAAGAAAGAAGGAAAAAAGAGAGAAAGAGAAAGAAGAAAGAAAGAAAGAAAGAAAGAAAGAAAGAAAGAAAGAAAGAAAGAAAGAAAGAGAAAGGAAGAAAGGAAGAAAGAAAGAGAACAAAAGAAAGAAAAAGAGAATCATTTGCATTATTTTTCCCAAGGAGACCTATGAAGTTACATTTGAGTTAAATAAGAAATTGATCATTGAAACTTATAACTGGTATCCAAGTGCTCAGAGAGTTATATTTAAAAAGTCCTGTAATCTAAATAGGAAGCTTTTCTCTTATATCATTTCCATGCATTCAGATAGTTCTTAACTCATTTCTTCATCCATTTATAAACAATGAAGCTTTTCTGTAATGATGTACATATAATTATATATACAGCTCTATGAAGTTCATTACACATATATGTAAGTAGGTTATTTTGAAGATACTCTTTTGTACTTACACTTGATGCCCAAGAAAATGGATGTTGCTAGCAAGCTCATGCAGAAAATACATGAAATCACCATCACAGCACACCAGCCTCCTAAACATGGAACAGGGACAGTGCAATTGAATTAGGGAAAACGCATGTAAAGGAGAGGGTGGGGATAAGATGAGACTGGGTAAGAGGAGCAGTTAACACGAGGTCTTCCTACTGGAAAATCAGTGAGGCCCAGAATTTGTAATTATGTGCAATAGGAAAAAAAAAAGAGAGAGCCTTTTCTTAAGCTCTTTGAAATGAAACTTATAATGTGGAATGCATCTGATTTGGAAAATATCAAATTAGATATATTCAACAGTATACCCCTCTGATCCGTCTACATAATGTCACAAGCTTAGTAATTATCTGTATTCTTTATCAATGACCTTTAGGAACTGTCACAAACCAGAGTGCTTGAAATTTTTAAAGCAAGAGCACCATGTCACATCTACCATCTCCTTTCAGTGTCACTTGAACATGGCTGATGAAAATTTTTTCTTTTTAAATATATACTTTTAGCCCTGGCGTGGTGGTGCACGCTTGTAATCCCAATACTTGGAAGGTTGAGACCAGAGGATCCGGGTTCGAGGTCAGCCTCAACTACTTAGAGAGGCCCTCCGCAACTTAGTAAGACCCTGTTTCAAAATAAAGGATAAAAAATAGGGCCGGGGGTGTAGCCCAGAGGTAGATTGCCCCTGGGTTCAACCCCCAGTACCACCAATAAATATATACATATATACATATATACATATATGTACAGGTTCAACCCCTGGTACCACCAATAAATATATACATACATACATATATATATATATACATATATATATGTACATATATGTACTTATGGATGAAGAACCAATGTTTCTAGCTAATTTTCCAATGCTTCAGGAAGAAAAAGAATGTGTGATTTCTTATATCCTTAACGCTAATCAGAGAAAAATAACATTTATCTTTAAATATTGCAATAGGCTAAATCATTCCCCTGCTCCAGATGTCTATGTCCTTATCTCTGGAACCTGTAAACAGTATTTTATGTGGTAAAAGAGACTTTGAAGACATCATTAAATTAGAGATTTAGGCTGGGGAGATTAGCCTGGATTATCTGGGTCCTTAAAAGCAAGAATCAGGAGATGAAAGGGACAGAATGTGACAGGCTGACGGAAGCAGAGAGACATTACGACGTTATGCTGTTGGATTTGAATATCTAGGAAGAAGCTCAAAGTCAAGAAAAGCAATAGATGCAGCTCTAGAAGCTGGAAAGGACAAGAGCGTGCATTCTCCCGTGGACGCCACCAAAGCACTGTCTGTCCCACAGTGGAATTAGTTTCAGCTTCTGACCCCTGGAGCTGTAAGATAACTCACTTTTGTGTTGCACTAGTCCCCTAAATCTGTGGTTATTTGTTGCACCAACAAGACGAAACTAATACGGATGTTTAATAATGAAGACATAACTGACTACTGTAGGAGACAGCTCCAGGATGAGGAGATTTTGCCAGTTTTTCAACCATTTCTTTTTTATTTCTTAGAATTTATCAGATAATTTAACGGTGTTTTATGCAAGAACT
Source organism: Glis glis (assembly GCA_004027185.1). Classification (NCBI taxonomy): domain Eukaryota; kingdom Metazoa; phylum Chordata; class Mammalia; order Rodentia; family Gliridae; genus Glis; species Glis glis. The sequence continues at coordinate 10,995 of PVJS01031625.1, read as the reverse complement.
AAAATAAAGTTATATGATTCCTTTCACTTATTTTCCAATTCCAGAAATTATTTGTTTTTATGGATGATGAGATTTTGCCAGTTTTTCAACCATTTATTTTAATTCTTGGAATTTATCAGATAATTTACGGTGCTTTACGCAAGAACTAAAATAAAGTTATATGATTCCTTTCACTCATTTTCCAAGTCCAGAAAGTATTTGCCTTTATGTGTGTGTGTGTGTGTGTGTGTGTGTGTGTGTGTGTGTGTGTGTGAAAGAAAGAGAGAGAGAGAGGGAGGATGTCACATGGCTGTCAAGTTCATTATTCTCTTCAACTGTATTCACTCTTTCTCCATTTCCTTGCATATCGGGCACATTAAAATATTCTAAGTAGGTTATCTCAGGTTAGAAAAAAAATCTTAGACCCATTATAGAGCAAGAAAAAACATCCCCTCTAGTCTTACAACTAAATAATTAAAACCAGTTACCTGACAATTTGGTGGAAGACAGACATTTCCGAGAGGAGTCCAAGGGTGGATTATCCCACTGAAGAGAGGTGTAGATTTCTTCCTCGTGCATGTCGGGGTGGGCTGAAGGTACAGCGGTCCGCACAGGAGGCTGACACAAATGGCTCCTCTTGCGGTTTGGGGCAGGTTGGTCAAAGAACTGAAATTGGCTACTTGCTCACTGTAGTGGGAACATGTGTTTGGGTTTAAGGAATAGAACAGGTGCAACTTCATCCAGAAAGTGGAAGTTTTCAAAGTTTAAGCCAAAGCATAATTGGTAGAAGGGGAAATGAGAAGGCACTGAACTCAGAGTGGCTCATGGCACAACATTGTGCTGCTCTGGTTTCCAAAACATTGCAGATGTTGAAGGTAATAACGCTGGATTAATATTAAAATGCAAAGGATATTAGAACAAAGAAAATGCTTCTATTTGGCAAAGAGTGTGAGGCATAGAGATGACTTAGATAATGAAGACATAAAAGCAGCTCACACTGGGAAAACCCCGGTGTTTCTACAAGAAACCCATAAACAAGAAAGCGAGGAAGGGAGCTCACCCCAACATAAGTTTATATGCTGCATATTAATTAAGGCGAATCTAACGGCGGTGTTAAAGTAGCCTCAAACTAGCTATACAAAAATGTATGGCCGGGCATGAGGGAGCATGCTTGTAATCCCAGTACTTGGGAGGCTGAGACCGGAGGATCCGGGTTCGTGGCCAGCCTCAGCTACTTAGTGAGGCCCTCCGCAACTTAGTGAGAGCCTGTTTCAAAATAAAGAATAAAAAATAGGGCCGGGGGTGTAGCTCGGAGGTAGAATGCCCCTGGGTTCAATCCCTGGTACCACAAAATAAATAAATAAAAATGTATAAACTTTTACAGCTTCTAGGCCATAGGAGCTTCTTTCCTACGCACATAACACTTTAGCTCTAGTAATCTTGGTTGGTGGCTAGTTGTCCTCTCGAAGGGACCTGGGCTTCTTGTATTTTGTGGGGACATTGGGGTCCTCTATTTCTATCCACTGGAAAGGAAAAGAGGCGATGAACCCACACCGACTTCTTAAAAGCCATAACTAGAAGTGATGTGGATCACAGACACATCCATCAATGACACGCCCGCGTTTGGATATAAAGGTTGAGCTTCAAAAGATTTAATTTTTCCCTGGGCAGCAAGGTTGAGATAATGGTAGCTTGCTCCAGAAGGGAGGCAGGAATTATTAAGTGGACAGATGGCCATTTCTGTCACCTCCTGTAACTACAGCACTGAGGTTGAGAAATTTAATCCTTTTGTTGTTGTTGTTGTTGTTGGCACTGGGGATTGAACCCAGGGGCATTCTACCTCCAAGCTACACCCCCAGCCCTATTTTTTATTCTTTATTTGGAAACAGGGTCTCACTAAGTTGTGGAGGGCCTCACTAAGTCGCTGAGGCAGGCCGTGAACCTGCGATCCTCCTGTCTTAGCCTCCCAAGTACTGGCATAACAAGCGTGCGCCACCATGCCCGACTTAATCCTTTAATCATCATTTATGTTTTGGCCACTTGTCCTCACAGCCAAAGGTCACAGAGGTTGCCAGTCCTGGTAATCTGCAATATTGCCATGTTCTCTTTGGGTTCAGTGTCCCACTGGATCAATCATTGTTCTCTGTAACAGACAGGCTCCCAAAGCTAAACAAATGGCCCACTCTGGGGATAGTCTAAGGGAATTCACTACAGGACTAAGGTTTTGGAAAAGGTTATGAGAACCAAAAGAGAGTGGTGAATTATGCCCTGCAGTTGTTAGCACCCTGGGCCTTGTGGAAGGTATTTACTAGAACTTTGTGACCTGCCTTACCCGAGTCATGGATTGAGATATAGAACGTGCAGCCTGTGCCAAATCAAAGCACTCTATGGAAAGAACCAGTGGAGTCAATATTCTATCTTTTTTGGGGGGTAAGGGGTTGCAGGGAATAGAACTCAGGGGCATTCTACCTCTGAGCAACACCCCCAGCCCTTTTTAATTTTTTTTTTGAAACAACATCTTGGTAAATTGCTAAGGTTGGTCTCAAACCAGCTATCCTTCTGTCTCGGCCTCTCAAGTACTGGGATAACAGGCGTGCACCACCATGTCCGGCCTCAATATTCTACTTTGATCATTGCCAGTACCTCTGGTTGGCTGAATAACGAAGCCAGAGACCCAGTTTGCCCAGATAATGTGTTTGTGTTTGAGTGAAGCCTCCTGAGGCACTAGGAGGGGCTGAGAGGGTCTCCAGGGACAAATGAAAAAATATCAGCACATTCTCCACGCTTTCGTGTGATGTTCCTATGACCTGAGATTCTAATTTCAAAAACGAGGGGGCTCAACTCCATGCAACCTTTCAAATGGGCTCAGTTCTATCCAGAGGAGAAAAAGAGAAGAAATCAGAATCGTAGCAAATGTGAACTGAGACTCGAGACAGGAGCACAAGTTCCATGCGCTCTTACTCATTCCCAGCCGCTCTCCAAATCTTTAGCAGCACGAAAAGTCAGATGCAGAAAGACCCTGTTTTCCCAAATATGGTATATTCTTTGATAAATTTCTTTGAGGGAGTCATTGTCTTCTCCCAGTATAAGAATAGTATGTTATTTGTAATACTTTGGATTATTTTAATCACACTGCCTGTTATTTTTCGTTCATTGCATACTGAGTACTATTTTAAGGGCCTTTTGCATTAATTATTTTGATTCTCACAACAGCTCTGTGATATAGGTGCTACCATTAGTGCCGTAACTTCACTGTAAATGGAGGCACAGTGAAGTGAGACTTTCTTGAAGTTCACTTAGTAAGTTTCGCATTTAGCATTTGAAACTAAGTGGGCTGATCACAGAATATGTGCTATTAACATGCGTGCTCTTCTGATTTCGTGTACACGATGTTTTAGCTATGCGGACCAGAAAAAAGAATCTTTATAGGCAAATTCAATTTTTTTTGTGTGTTTTAACTGTGCACTAAGATATTGTTCTTCGAGATTTGAGTGTGTCATGGTGATATGTAAATATATGCTTTTCCATTTTGGAGAGATGAAACACTAAAGTATGATTGATTCTGAATTATTAGTTCTGGTTTTGTTTCTCTAAATGAATGATTAAAAATAAGATGCCTGAGGCCCTGTGTTCAAGCCCTAAACCTCAACTAAAAAAAAAAAAAAAAAAAAAGAAAAAGAAAAGAATGACACCCAAAAGCCAAGATCTCTAGACAGTTGAATTGGCAAAGAGAATCTGAAGAATTTCTGGTATTTTTCTTTAGCCTCCTAAATCTGCTTTACTGACAGATAAGAAAAAAAGATAAAGATTCAGCACAAGCATCTCTGGGTATTAGTGTATAAAGCTATAAAAGTGACATTTGTGTTTGTGTGGTACTGGGGATTGAACCCAGGGGCATTCTACCTCCCAGCTCCACCCCCCAGCCCTATTTTTATTCTTTATTTGGAAACAGGGTCTCACTAAGTTGCAGAGGGCCTCACTAAGTAGCTGAGGCTGGCCGTGAACCTGCATCCTCTGGTCTCAGTCTCCCAAGTACTGGGATTACAAGTGTGCGCCACCAAGCCTGATTTATTCTTTATTTGGAAACAGGGTCTCACTAAGTTGCAGAGGCCTCACTAAGTAGCTGAGGCTGGCCGCGAACCTGCGATCCTCCTGTCTCAGCCTCCCAAGTACTGGGATTACAAGCGTGCACCACTACACCTGGCAAAAGTGACATATTTACTGAGCATTTATTACATGGTCGATGCTCTGACCATTTCTCTTTTTATTAATATAATTTTTATTAATATAATTTTTATTAATATTAATTGATCCACACACCTCCTGGGTAAGGAGATCACACCAAACCCATCTCATATGTGAGGAAACTGAGTTTTCAAGAGACTAAATTACCCAAAGCCACACGCGGTGTAACTTCTAAAGCAATGTTTCTTGAAATGTATTAAAGACTACCTGTATCAGAATCAGGTGGAAGGGATTGTTAAGCACAGGGCTGGGTGTCTCCTCAGACTTCTGACTGAGTACCGTCAGTATTTGTGTTTGAACAGCTCCGTGTTTTAACAAGCACCTCGGGTGAGATGGTGGAGGCTCATGCTTATAAATGGTGTCCCACTCGCTGAAGAAAGGAAGCTGTGGGAAAGAAGCGTTTCTTGTCTGTTATCCTGTGAAGAGGGCCTCCCCACATGCTCTGTCAATGTTTCCTGTGTTATTCAGCAAAAGCCAAACATGGAACTCTTAGGAAAAAAATCTAGAGCGAGCACCTTTTCTTGTTCCTTCTGCCTTCTAGTCCCTGGGCCTTGTTTAGAGGCGTTTACTCCTTTCACAAACCCCGTGAGGTTTTGGGTTAGCTTTGTTTCCCTTCTTTTCTGCAGAAAATCACCGCTGCTGAGCCTGATCAGAGGTGGACTTAGAAGAGCAATTATATGTGCACAGCGTCTTACCGACTGAGGTGTTTTCTAATGAACTATCTCACATAATGGAGAGCACATTTTTTTTTCTGTTTCGTGTAAGCCATGAACTGGGCTAGAAGTTGGTCATAGAATAGCGAATAGGGAAGTCATAGTGTCTATTTATGAAGTTTCTGGAATGAGTTAATATCTGAAGTTTTATTTTAGGTTATAGAATGATGAAGATAGATGATATCATCTTTATTTAATTATTTATTTATTTATTTATTTATTTATGGTACTGGGGATTGGACCCAGGGGCATTCTACCTCCAAGCTACACCCCCAGCCCTATTTAATTTTTATTTTTGAGGCTGGGTCTCACTGGGTTGATGAGAGTCTCACGACTTGCTGAGGCTGCCCTCAAACCTGCGATCCTCCTGTCTCAGCCTCCCAAGTTCTGGGATTACCACACCCAGCTATCATCCTGTTTTAAATATGAGAAAATGGGAGTGAAAGGGACTGCGTGGCTGGCTTATGGTTGTACTTTAGTTAAGTGGTGGTGCCATCTGAATTATTCTACTGATGCAGATTTAGTATTATTTCTACCACTTGATGATGTATGTCAAGTAAGCTCTCACCTTCCTTGTCCTAACTTTGACTAATTGTTATGTGTGTGTCTGAAGATACAGTGAATCATCCTTTGTTCAGATAATTAGGAATGGAAGACTAGAAGAAGGAAGATTAATGGGAAATAGAGCAAATGAAAAGCAAATGATGCACTCATGTGTCGGCTTCTGGATGAGCAAAGAAGGGGCCCACCCAGCCGATGGTGCTGGAGGCAAAGATCTTATTAAGAAATGACACCAGGAAGCCGGGTGTGGTGGCACACGCCTGTGATCCCGGTACTTTGGAGGCTGAGACAGGAGGATCGTGGGTTCGGGGACAGCCTCAGCAAGTACTGAGACTCTCATCAACCTAGCAAGACCCTGTTTCAAAATAAAAATAGAACAGGGCTGGGGGTGTAGTTCAGAGGTAGAAAGACCCTGGGTTCAATCCCTAAAATAAATAGATAGGTAGATACATAGATAGATAGATAAATAAATGACCCAGGGGAAGAAAGGGAGAAAGAAGCACGTTTGTGGCCAGAGATTCCTCCATCCATATCTTTTATTGTGTGATGGAACACTTGTCTGATAATCCTGCCCAGCTGTTCACATTAAAGCAGCTGGTCCACCTTTACTGTGCCCGCCTTCCTCTCACACATTAAAAAATGCTTGCTATTACAGAGGGTGGGGTGGAGTTGCCCTTTATGAAAATAAGCGCAATCCATGTATTCTTTTCCGTCTTCAGAAAGGCCAGGCCTGTGAAGAAAAAAAGGTAGAGTGCACTCCTTTGATAAGTGAAGAGACAATCAACCGTCGAGCTCTGTGTACAGCCCTTTATGGCGCAAGCGAGAGACTATGGGGAAAAAAAAGTAAAAACCAATCTCACCGCTGAGAAACTTCCAGTCTACCTGGGGGTACAAGGTATGTCCACGTGAAAAGCCCTGAGACAATCTCAGCATAAGATCGAGGGGCAAGTGAACACTAAGCACAGCGGGGTCTGGAGGGAGAGGTGGAGGTGGTCCGGACACGATGAACACAGACATTAGTTCATATATATGTATATACACATATAAAAATACAAATATATGTATATTTATATGTGTATATAGTGGTACTGTATGTATATAAAGGTACTAGGTATATATATAAAATGGTACTATATATATAGGTGGTACTGTATATATATGTGTGTGTGTATGTATGTGTGTGTGTACTAGGGATTGAATCTATATATATATGTACTAGGGATTGAACCTATATATATCGTATATACATACATATACCATATATATATACATACACACACACACACACACACACACACACACACACATATATGTACTAGGGATTGAACCCAGGGGCATTCTACTTCCAAGCTACACCCCCAGCCCTGTTTTATTTTTCGTTTTTGAAACAGGGTCTTGCTAGGTTTTTGAGAGTCTCGTTATTGCTGAGGCTGTCCTCCAACCTGCGATCCTCTTGTCTCAGCCTCCCAAGTACTGGGATTACAGGCATGCGCCACCACACCTAGATAGGCTGATGAAATTATTTCTGAAGGGAGGACCTGTGTTATTGGGCAGTGGATCTCTGACAGCAGACTGCATTTCAGTTTCCCTTTATCCTGTCTAGATTCTCTGCTACATGCTTATGATGAGAGGGTGAGGAGTATAGTTACTAGTGTATGTGCCGTATGTCTATGGAACAGCAACCATGTGCCAGAGCTGTTCAGTGTGCTGAGGATGGAGCGCGAAAGAAGGACAAGGTCCTTCCTTCTTTCTCTTGAGGACATGACACCACATTGGGGGATATTAGTAAAATCCCACTAACAAATAGACAAGAACATCTCAGAGAGTGACAAGAATGACGAAGAAACGAGCCAGTGAAGGTGTGGTAGGCTGTATGGGTGCAGGTTGGAGGGAGGCTAACTTAGTTTGGATAACTAGGGTGGGCTTCACTGACGAAATGACATTGAAAAACAGACTTGATTCAAAAGAGGAAGCCAGTCATGGAGCCCTGGGGGCAGAACACTTCAGGAGAAAAACAAAACAGCAAGTACAAAAGCCCTAAGCTGACCTTCCACATGCCAAAAATAAAAGAAAATAAAATGAAGCACAGGGAAAGTTTGATTCACTGGCACTCCAGAGAGCACTGTTTGGCCTGCTGTATTGTAAATGAGGGAGCAAGTGACAGGAGAGATGCTCAGGTCTGCGAGAAACTTGCTTGTGGTCATGATGTCCTGGGCTCCTTCCCAAAGTAAATGCTTAATAAGTACTGTTGAATATCTTAACAAATTAAGTAATGATCATGTTGCATAAGCTTAATGATTTACTTTAGATTGTAATTGGAGAGAGACTGCAATTTTAATACACAGGATGAGCAGAAGGTGTTGAGATGAGAGAATGGAGAACCATGTTAAACAACTTGACTCTTAATGCAACTGGACCATGGACATTACAATTGCCTTGTAATCTACAATGTACCCGATTCTTGGAGACTCCTATGGGAGAGAGTAGGCAAAATGATATTAGAAAGTCAAAAGAATCCTTAAGGTAGTAACTTTCAACCACAAAAAAAGGAGGATGATAATTTTGTTCTAAAAATATGTGAAGGGAATTAGATCAAGTTTAACACACACACACACACACACACACACACACACACACACACACACACAATGTTCTAAAGGTAAAGTTGGACATAAAATGCCTGGGGAAAAAATGGGAATAAAGGTGAACCATAGCTTAGACTTAGAATGGGCTAGAAGGGAGAGTAGAACTGTCTTTTATTCAATGTTCTCTGCTTAGAAGTAAGTGGGGTAGAAATGACTCATCTGTTACTTCTAAAACCCACAGTAGGTTAGACAGACATCTCCACTTTTAGGTAATTCGTAGTCAGGAGGAGATAGGATCTCAGAATGAAAGCGTCTGGTAGTGGCTTTTATTCTCAGGGTCTAGAGACTTACTTAGTCTTGGGGAGAATGGAGCCGTCTGCCCACATCCAGACTTTATTAGAATTCTGGCGGGATAATCCAACCCAACGGATAAAAGAAGTCTTGCCTTTGAGGTATTCCTATTGTAAACATAAATAAATATAATGTTCAGTCAGAACGCCTTCCCAGCTCTTCATAAAGACAGACAAAGCTTCGTAAGACCTTGCACAAGAAATGTTGGATGACATGTCTATATTAATATTATCAGATTACATTTAACCTTTACCAAGTTGAGTTATTTTGGAATATTCAAAAGCTTGTAGGACATAGGAAAAATTTTGCACAAAATAACTAATATTCCAATCTTCCTCTGTTTTTATAATATGTACTTATAGTTTCCATCAATTAAAGATTAGAGTCCTCCAAAGACTACCAAATATGATTCAGATAGAATGAATGGTAAACAATCAGAGAAGGAACACAGAAAGAAATATATTGTTGATAAGCTTTATTTTTCCTAGAATTAAGCTCTTGCTTTGGTTTTACTGCTTATTTTACATGTAGACATATTAATTTGTTTAATTGATTGGAATGATGAAAAGTATATGATGTCTTTCTCAAAGGATTTATAAATAACACATATCCACCTTTCCTGATTTACTTTTTTCTACTTACCACTCATTACTATTACTATTATTGTACTATACACCAAACTTATCTGTTTTGTTCATTTCCTGTTGCTCCAACTACAATGTATGTTCCTGGATGTTAGGGATTTTTGTCTATTTCACTGAATGCCTAGGGAAGGTCCTATTAATAGTTTTAGCACATATTTGTTGAACTACTGGATGAATGGACAGTCCATCGTTTCCTGTGTAACAGAATTTAAAGGAGGGCAAGTGTTCATATACTTTCATGCCTCCGAGAAAAACAGGTGAGAATCCATTCTTCCAAAATAAAAACATGACTTGAGCTTCTTGTGGACATGCGACACTCAGAACAACACTCCACTGGAGACATTGTGTGAATGTCACTGTTTACTGCTTATTTCTTAAAGTCTGAGCCATCTACCATGCCTGATCTTTTCTTTGGGATACATCCATATTATGGTGTTGGGCATGGTGTCACACACCTGTCATCCCAGTATTGAGAGGCAGAGACAGGAGGATTGCAGATTCAAGGCCAGCCTCAGCAACATAGTGAGATCCTCAGCAAATTAGTGAGACTCTATTTCAAAATAAAAATAAAATAAAAGGGCTGTGGATGTAGCTTGGAGCTAGAATATCCCTGGGTCCAATCCTCAGTACCAAAACAAAACAAAAAAAATCCACATTATTTTCTTCACTATCAGACCCAATGAATAAATTTACATCTGAAATTCAATTATTTTTTATTTCTCAAAAATTATATTACTTCTTTTAATTATAAATGCTCAACCCGGTGTCAGCCTAGAGTAATGAGAGTCAGGATACACTTATATGTATCCAATTAATCTCTTTACAATGGAGTTGAGATTTGAGGTGCCATCCTTCTATTTGGCCTTAGTAGAGAGAAAGTTCATTATTTAGTTGAATATCTTCTCTCTGAGTCTGATCTTACAGAAAATGCCAGTAGATGGGGCAGCGAGTCAGAATACCAGGGGGCATGGCTGATCACGCACATCCCTGGGCGGACTCCTCCCGTCTGACCCGCTGGGCACTTCAGTCCTCAGGAACATACAAGTCAATTTCGCTGACCAACTTTCGTGATCCTGTGGAATGTGACTGGCTTGAATATTTAAATTCTGTAATTTTTAATGAGCTTAAGTTTCTTTTGTGTGTGTGTGTATGTGTGTGTGTGTGTATGTGTAGTACCGGGGATTGAACCCAGGGGCATTCAACCTCTGGGCTACACCCCCAGCCCTATTTTTTAATTTTTTATTTTGAAACAGGGTCTCAGTAAGTTGCAGAGGGCCTCCCTAGGTAGCTGATGTTGGCTGCGAACTTGCGATCCTTCTGTCTCAGCCTCCCAAGTACTGGGATTACAAGCGTGCACCACCACACCCGGCCTAGAGCTTCAGTTTCTTAGATTAGCACAAACTGGAAGATGTAAGAAAAATGCAAAACAAAGGTTGAATGTTTTTTATTTGAGTTTTTAACGTTTTCCCTTCATCCCTCTGAAACCGTCGGCAGAGGAATCGTCTTACCAGAATGCTGGGGCTGGCCGCTTTCACCAGAGTCGCGTTGAAGTCCATGCAGAACTGCTTGCTCTCATCCCACGTCAGGTTGTGCCTGAAGAATCCATAGCAGCTGTTTTCGTAATACCTCCACTTGGTCTCACAGGGGCTGCACTTGTGGTCTAGAGGAGAAACCGAGGGTAGGGAGCTCTTCATTGTAAACATGGCTTGCCTTTCCCCACAGTCAGTGCTTCCTGCCACCTCAAGATTCCCCTTAGTTACCATGACAGAGACCTCAAGACTCCCCTTAGTTACCATCACAGACCTCAAGACTCCCCTAAGTTACCATCACAGAGACCTCAAGACTCCCCTTAGTCACCATGACAGAGACTTCAAGACTCCCCTTAGTTACCATCACAGAGACCACAAGACTCCCCTT